>WMED01003953.1:0-13578 GCA_019650415.1 Pipa parva
ATATGTTGATGGACCAGGAAAGATCTTCCGTGACATGTACACCCAAGAACTTGGTGGTAGACTAGTCACTCTTTCCACAGCAGCTCCATTTATGGATAGAGGGGCATGTTGTGGATGGTTTTTCCTGAAATCCACTACAATTTCCTTAGTTTTGACAGTGTTTAATGTGAGGTTGCTTAATGAGAAAAGAAGCTCACTTCGCTTCTTGATGAATTACCCCCTTAAACTACTCTCAGAAGTACAATTTTTCCAAAAAAATACTTGAGTACAGTAAATGTAACGGAGTAAAAGTAACGCGTTGCTTCCCACTTCTGTTGTTCTGTGACCATATTTTTACTAGGTCAATATTGGCAAAATTGACAAACAGCCAACACAACATGGAATGAGGGGCTGCCAAAATTATATATTTATAAGCACTTACAAATATTTATTTTAACTTATAAAACTGAAAATTAGACAAATATAAGATAAATGAAACGGATTAATCATAAGATAAGAAAAACGCTTTAATAAACAGGCATTTTTCCCCTTCTAGTGATGTTAACATAATAGGTATGATGTATAACTCATGTTCTAATAAAATGCCTGTATATAGTATTGAGGTTCTTGCAGCCATATTAATGGATCTGGTCCACCAATTGTGATTTTAACTTATTTCTGTCATTTCATATTAATGTCCAGCAGGTATTTGCTCATCTAATTATCACCATTAACTAAATTATTTTTTCATTATAAATTATTTACTTATTTTTTAGCGATTTTTAATTTCTGGATATAAATGGAAAAGAATGACAGTGATAAATGGGCAGATAACTGTTGGTTCCTTTAAAGGATATGAAAAGTTTGAATAAAACATTATTTATATCTGACATGTATACATATAGAAAGCCAATTTAAACATTAAAAATGTAAAAAGATTTTGGCATCAGTAGTGCTTGCCTCTTGTTTAAATAGCCCTGCTCCCCTTCCCATTCTGTGTACAGACTCTTCCTGTTCATTGCCGATAAGCCCCACCACAGTGACATCACTCGCTATACAGAGAGCCAGAATTCCCCCATCCCATCTCCTTATCTAAAAAGCCTGTTTATAACCCTGAGCATGCCCAGATAAGACCTGTCTGACCTCCTGTGCAGGTAGGATGTGGAAAGATAAGCCAAGGAGAGGAGGGTGTGTGGTTTTTACCCTACCCATACACTGAACTTGTTTACAGAGACAAAGCAGTTGTAGGGGAATATTGAGCCCTGCTGAGTTAGGAGGTGAGTCAGGAATTTTTAAAATCTATTTATTGTTTGACAATAAGTAATTGGGGCTTTCTTTATACACAGGGTTTACATACCCTTTATTTACTGTAACTCAAGTCTGCTACTACCTATCTACTCATTACTAATGGTTCTGCACTCCTGTTTCTTTCTGCTATCACTATAAATAAGTCCTAGTACTAAGAAGTTAATGATGCAGAAGTAGTGGTCTACATTGTACTATGCAGAGGAACTTCAAATCAAACCAGATAACAGGTCTGGTGCACTCAGCATGCTTACATAACCAGCATTCTCATTGCTTGTTCCAAGTAGGCAAAGGTTGACCAGGGTGAGCGGTATTGGAAGGCCTCTTTGAATGAAAATGTCATGAACATACCAGCTCAGCTCTTCCACCAAATAACTCATTTTGATCTTTCCAGAGTAAAAGCTAAAATGTACAGCGGCCTGGGCCCCTCTGCATGCAGTAAGGATGGTAGATTTAGGGCCAGCACCAAGGGCTCTGTGAGCTATAGCCCGCTACTCTGCTGAGCCACGCTTCCATTAATGTTGCTGTGTGTCTACGCCAGCTGCCAACAGAGTGGGTTTACCTGAGGGCTACTTCCTCAGAGTCCCCTGCAGGAAAGGCCATACCTTATTGTGAGGGTTGAGGGTGAAGGCCAAGGGTTGGCTTAAACTCTGCACCCAAGTGCTAACCAGAGCTAACTCTCACTTTGGTAAAGAGTATCCACTAACCGTCTTAGTAAGCCTTAGTCCCTCCAGAGGTTGTAAAAGTTTCACAGAGTTTCTTAGTTCCTCGAGAGATGCAATACCCTTTGTTCCTGTTCCCAAGCCTCAAGCGGTGTAATAGTGAGAGGGTAAGCTCTTCTAGATGTGTACCAATACTGTAGTAACCCTGTGATCCATGACTTTAGAGTAATGTCACATGATGTTATTTGATTCATATATATTTCCAAAATGACCACCTCTCCATAGGCCCCCATTGACTTACTTTGCTGCAATGTAACCTGATTCAAAATCTACAATGGTTTTGGTGAAGAAGATGGCTTTCTGCTTGGCTTTCACAAGATAACACACAAGATAGTTGAACAGGAGCCCTTAACAAGTTGGTTTGTGTCTCAGAATAAAAGGAGAAGTAGACTTGTGGCAGTAGCAGATGAGACTGCCCTAGGGCCAAGGCCCCAACTCTGCTTACTGTTTGCTAGCATCCACATTAGCAAAACATATAGAGGGCCCTTGCAGAACTGGCTCATCCAACAAGCCAAAATTACCTAGGGTCACATAGATTAATCCTTTTCTCATTTCATTTAATTAGCATTATTAGTAAAAAACAGTAACTTTTATTTATTTATTTATTTTTAAATATGCTGAGAAAGTATTGTTTATTTAAGGGCAAAATACTGGCCTGTTTTCTTGATATTCTTCAGTGTTTTAACTAGGGGGTCCCTGACATGAAACTTGTGCAAAAATGCCACTTTTGTGCTAACAACCATATTTTCTTTTTAGCTGTTTTTAACCAGCCTGACAAGAACATATAATTAGCTCATGTGATTTATAGGAAATATTAACTAACTTGCTAACTATGCAAATACTATGCTAGGTCAGTTGGAGATATTCAGAGTCTGAAACAGGCTGGACAACTGGATAGTACAAAATGCAAAAGACAGAAAGAACAAATACGACAAGAGAGGTTCTGCAGGTTGGTTCCTTCATGCTATTTGGCTAAAATTAAGACATAATTGCAAAGTCCATTTGGGAAAAAAATACAAAAAACAATATTTACCCTAACTATATCTAAAGGAAGTACCCCAGAGTACACCCCAGATGGTATGGTCCACATAATTCTTCAGAGCATTAACCAGTGGGGTCACCCCTCTCCCAAACCAGTGGCACCAATTAACATAGTTGCAATGGTCATTGGAGCACCGGGCCAGGTTGCCACCGTGACTGCTGTGACCCCTATAGGTACGCCAGTGGCAATAGTGTAGGTCATAATACTGCTTCTGCGCTTGCTCAGATCAGCAATAAAGGCAAAAAAGAAAAGAAAAAGGAGGTGGAAGTGAACAGGATCACAAAGCTGAAATCAGAAGAAAAGAAAATTGATAATCTAAGAAGCAGGAATCAGTGGTAGAGGAGAGTTCAGTGTCAGTAAGTATATTTGAATCTCACATTCAGAATTATTCCTGGTGCAACGAGGATTTTAGTTTTTCTTTAACTGTAATCCCTGGACCCCTTTTTGTTCTTTAAGGGTAGCTAAAGTCACAGGCTGGCTGGTAGTTAAATGCTAGCCAGCATGTGACTAGCTAAATAACTCCTTTTAAGCCAGGCAGGGCCTTACACTGCAGCAGGCTGAGGTCTTTGTTTCAGTACTGGAACAAAGAGCGCAGTGCCACCATGACAGGGTCTTAAACCCCCCCCATTGAACATACCACGTCTAAGGCACAGATCCAGCCTGCACATATGTAAGCCATGTTGAGTGCAGCTTACACATTAATTCCGGGTCAGAGGGCTGAGGAGGCAGTCCTAAGCCCCCCTGCTTTCTGAGCTGTATCAAAGTCAGATGATTTGATTACTGGGGGAAGCAATTAAAAAATTGTAAATCAGTAGATATAAAAAAAATGATCAGAAAAACTTTTGCAAAGGGCTGGGGAGAACAGTAAGGTTTCTGGGGTGAGAGGTGGAAGCAGGCACAATGTGAGGTAAGTGAAGCCTGGAACCCCTCAGTTGGTTTGTGGGATATTTATGTGTTTTGTCAAACACAGTTAATGGGGACTGTGCCTTAAAGGGAATGTAAATTCAAAATCAGTTTTTTTTGTATTTCATTATTTATCATAAATCAAGCATTTTTTTTTTTTTCAAAAATACCTTTGTTATTGATTTTCTTGTTCTTTCCATGCTAACATCATCTGAATGCAATTGTCTTCTTCAGGAAGAACCTTCATCCAGGGTAGAGTTGTAGCAACACATAAAGATGGTTACAATTGTTGCAACCTACTCTGCGGTTTGTTGTATCAAAGTAAACAGGACAGTTTTCAACTAAATAAAGTTCAGATACCCTGGAAAAAAAGCTACAAACTTCTTATTTAAACAACCCAATTGAACAAATATAGCAGGGATTCTACATATTATATAATAACTACAATTTGTATTAGGCTGTAATTCCCCTTGAAATAGCTATTTTTCACTTTCAGTTTAATTAGAAAGAAGAGTACTGTAAATATTATATGATGCTTTATTTGGTTCATTGTTTAAGACAAGATTTCAAGAGAAATTCCCTCTGCAAAAGTTGCATTTGCCTGTAGTGTAGTAAGGTCAGTTGTGCAAATTCACTAAAATTGCATATTGTCATGGTGATGGAGGGAATTGTCCCAATTGTCCCATAGCACAATCTGTATAGTAGTGATGGTGTTTGATTGCCAGTATTGTTGCCAGAGAATAGCTGTATAAATTACAATTGATTTTATTTCAGTGCTGAATATGCCCTCTAATTTTCCACTTTTGTCTGACAAATTCAAATCTGCATATTCATGTCAGTATGTTTTGGCAAACTGTCATTTTAATACACGATGAATACGCAAATTGTCAGGAAATAGATGTGAGGCGGTGCATAAATATGCAGTTTGCGTAATGTTGCTGTGAGACACATCACAGGAAATAGTGAACATTGCTGAATATGCAGGGTTGGAGAAGTAAGGAATTGTCACACAGGAGACAATTCGTACTTTTATAAATATGCCTTGCAGTGCATAGGCTTCTGCAGAAGTATTTATAGGAGGGGCTGCTATGTGATGTCATGATGTCACGGTCACATGGTGCATTGGGACCAATTAGGATGTCCTCTTTTTCTGAGGAAGGACAGAGGGACACACCAGGAGATTCTAATTGGTCCACAAAACTGTGGGCTCATTGCCTCCAGGATCCCTATTGCCTCCAGGATCCCTATTGCCCCCCCCTGGGGACCACGGGTGTTTCTACACCTGTTTTGCTGAGGTGGCCTGGCTGGGGTCAAAGGTTTTGTCAAGGAGGCACATTCAGCCAGGGGCGGTTCTGGCCATATTGCCACCCTGGGCGAACCACCCCTTGACCCCCTTCTGACCTAAACTCCAGCAATGCACTTGAATGGGATGGCGCTCCTTGGATGCTTTGGGTCTTGCCGGCAGCCGCTGAATCCACAGCGAATAGAGCCGAGAAGACACGAAGCAGCCACGGAGCATTCCACTTACCTTATTTTGGAGTAGCACTTAGAGGAGGTGCATCACTGGAATGCTGGAGGAGGTGAGTTTAGCTGTGGTGACAGCACCCCTCAAATAGATTGCATCCTGGGCAGTCGCCCACATCGCCCTTAGCTAAAACCGGGCCTGCTAATAACTGTATAATCTTCGTTCGGGGGGCACTGGCGGGTCCAGTCTCTGTTTTACGGAGGCTGTGGCCCCTACTGGACCCACTCCAGAACCACCGCTGCTGCAGACGCCCATGCCCTAGTGTTGCACAATAGTTGTAATAGTAGTTAAATTTGAGGAGGAGTCAGAACATTAAATTAACCCAATAACAGTTCCTAAAATATGAGAGAAAAACTGTGAATTTCTATAATAGTGACAGAACTGGTGTAGCAAGATTTTTAATTTGTACATTGGCACACATGGCATAGCAAAACATTTGGCACTTGGGTTTTGCATAGAGAACAAGTTAAAGGGACAGCAGAGTCTTGAAAATACTGCTATCTTTCTGTCAATAATTTAAATAAACTGTACTGTTCAAAGTCTGTTCTACAGTAACAATGAATTATGTTGCTGTCTGGAGCTCCTTTCCTTTCAGAGCCACAACCCTCCTCCCTTGCATAAGACTAGCAAGTCATCAAATTTTTTTTCAGTTTGGGCTGCAACTGCAATGTTACTTTCAACCAACAAATGGTGTGATGCTGAGCTTCCAAAAATACAGGTAGCTAGATAATGCATATAGCACTTGTTCAACACACACAGTGCCATCTGTCTGTGGAAAGAGATATTGCAGTGATATTGTTAAAAACAAATCAAAAGGCAGCCCATGATAGGCCAGCACAAGATGGGTAAGTGTAAGTAAGGGTAAGTGTAAGAGCAGGGTTGGAAACATTAATTTTTACTGAAATGGTAAGAATTTAAATCAGGTAGAATATAGTGAAACTGTTATTTCAAACATATAGATGAAGAATGATGGTGTTTGGGACCCTATGTGTACCCTTTAGTAATACACATATAATATTATAGGGCAGGGGTCTGCAACCTTTTTGGCTGAGAGAGCCATATAGTGCAGCTCTGCTCAGCCCTTTTGAATCTGGAGCCGGTGACGTCAGCGACTTCGGATTGGCTAGCAACCAGGAAGCGTGGTGACGTCAGCGGCTCCGGATTGGCTAGCGACCCAGAAGCATGGTGACTTCAACGGCTCCGGATTGCTAGCCAAAGCACTGAGAGAATTTTGTCTTTACAGCACTTGCCAGCGATTAGCCGGCAGACTGTAATGAGCGGTGCTTACATGTGAACACCGCTCGTTACAGTCAAAGAGCCAGATGCAGCCATGAAAAGAGCCACATCTGGCTCATGAGCCATAGGTTGCAGACCCCTGTTATAGGGGATGATGTACCCTTTTTTTGTCACTTTTTTGTCCTTTAAAACGCTATAAAAATCACTTAGGAATGATTGTTTATTTAATAGGACAAAATAGACTTGTTTTGTTTGTCTCTCTCATACTTGCTCAGTCTGTCTCTCGTATTTGCTCAGTCTGTCTCTCACATACTTGCTGTCTCTGTACTTGCTGTCTCTGTGTCTCGCATACTACTTGCTCAGTCTGTCTCTCCTACTTGCTGTCTCTCGCTTACTTGCTCTGTCTCTCGCATACTTGCTGTCTCTGTACTTGCTGTCTCTGTCTCTCGCATACTTGCTCTGTCTCTCGCATACTTGCTGTCTCTGTGCCTCACATACTTGCTGTCTCTGTCTCTCGCATACTTGCTCTCTCTGTACTTGCTGTCTCTGTGTCTCACATACTGTAGCTGTCTCTAGCATACTTGCTCGCTCTGTCTCTCACATACTTGCTCGCTCTGTCTCTCTCATACTTGCTCTGTCTCTTGCATATTTGCTGTCTCTGTCTCTCGCATACTTGCTCTCTCTGTACTTGCTGTCTCTGTATTTGCTGTCTCTGTGTCTCGCATACTTGCTGTCTCTGTCTCTCGCATACTTGCTCTCTCTGTACTTGCTGTCTCTGTGTCTCACATACTTACTGTAGCTGTCTCTCGCATACTTGCTCTCTCTGTCTCTCACATACTTGCTCGCTCTGTCTCTCATACTTACTCGCTCTGTCTCTTGCATATTTGCTCTCTCTCTCTCTTGCATACTTGCTCTCTCTGTCTCTTGCATAATTGCTCTGTCTCTCGCATACTTGCTCTCTCTGTCTCTCAAATACTTGCTCGCTCTGTCTCTTGCATACTTGCTCTCTCTGTCTCTCACATACTTGGGGGGGAATTCAACATACAGCGAAGTGAGCTCCGAAGCGTTCGGCTCACTTCGCAAATGGTATTATGCGCATGCTGATGTCCTGCGCGCGGACATCAGCATGCGCAGTAAAGAGATTCCCGTCACGGCGAGGCAACTCTTTTGGTCTCGCCGAGACGGGAATCCTTTTAATTCGCATACTGATGTCCGCGCGCAGGACATCAGCATGCGCATAATACCATTTGCGAAGTGAGCCGAACGCTTCGGAGCTCACTTCGCTGCATGCTGAATTCCCCCCCTTGCTCTCTCTGGGGGTTATTCACTAAAGTCCGAATTGTTGCGTATAGGTGCAAATTTGCCAGATAAAGACAGTTGCAATAGGCTGCTACTGTCGCGGCTTTATAATGAGAATACTGTCGCAGTCGCGACTTTATTATGGGAAAATTGTTGCGACTTTACAATGGGGAAATTGTAGCAGATTTGCAATGGGAACCTGCTGTTTGCGAATTCGACAGTCAAATTCGCACGACAGTCGAATTCGCACCTTAGCGAATAACCCTCTTAGTCTTTCTTTCTCTCTCATATTTGATCTGTCTCTCATACTTGCGCTCTCTCTCATACTTGTTGTCTGTCTCTGTAATACTTGCTATCTCTCTCTAGTTTTTACTGTTTCTATCAGTGTGTCTGTCTCTGTACATTCCATGCTCTGACTCATCATTTCCTTATCCTGTGCTATAATATTACCACCTCCTGCCATACCTTCTGCTGCTACCTGTACAAGTCTGATCTGCTGCATCCTACATTTATTTTCTAGAAATCCATCAGACCTGGACCCAAACCAAATACACACGTCCACGCTTACTGTCTGTCACTGTCTCCCTGAGATTCCCATCCTCCCCTACTCTGTATTTAACTCTTGTGCTGTTACATGGTATCAATGCATAAGTTCACTCCATGGCAAGATTAAACCAGTGTTTTTTTACCATTACCCACAGCGGGTACCAGATTTCCTATTAGATGTGAGCATGTTTAATAAACCTTACTAAATTTGCATTCTGAAGTCATAATATGCTGTTCATGTGGAGGATAATATACCTTTTTCTGTAATTTATAAAGATATTAATAGTCACCATGAACTTCAGTGAACGTATTAAAGCACAAGGCCACTTGATAGGCATTATGACTAAAACAATATTTCTGTAAATGATCGAGCTCTTGCTTGAGCCACTGTCTCAGTGAAATACTATAGTTTTAGGTTGTAGCATTATACTGTAGCTTTTGTGCAGAAAGACTACAATTCCCATGATACCACATGTCACTCACAGACAGAAGAACTAATTGGTGATTATTTGTTTTTTTTTTTTCATTTAAAATGATGTACTGCAGTTTCACCATGCTTTAAAAATTGGGTAGGTTAAACCCTACATTTCCCATGATATAATTTAAGATATAAAGTCACAAGATACAATCAGTTGTAGACAGGAGGTAAAACAAAGCTCAGACCCAGCATCTCAAAAGGTAGCCATCTACTAGCCCAGGGGTCATCAAACTTCCTTGAGAAGGGGGCCATTTCGCTCCCTCCTCCAACGGCAAAAAATATTTTGTGAGCTGCTGGAGGAGGGAGGTTCCCATTCTCCCAACCACATGACCTGCCGACGGCCAATCAGGCGATTCCTTGGAGGTGCGCTCCGAGCCACAACAAGGCAGCTAAAGAGCCGCAAGTGGCTCGTGAGCCACACTTTTCCGACCCCTGTACTAGCAGGATGTGCAGCCTTTAAAGTGGACCCATCACCTCAAAACTCAAATACTAATTTAGGTTCTATTAATGAAATAAACATTTTGTAAATATATACAGTGAAGGAAATAATGATTTGATCCCTTGCTGATTTTGGAAAGTTGCCCACTGACAAAGACATGAACAGTTTATAATTTTAACATTGAGAGATAGAATATCCAAAATAAAATCCCGAAAAACACATTGTATAAATTATATAAATGTATTTGCATTTTGCAGTGAGAAATAAGTATTTGATCCCCTACCAACCATTAAGAGTTCTGGCTCCTACAAAGCAATTAGATGCTTCTAATCAACTCGTTACCTGCTTTAAAGACAACTGTCTTAAATAGTCACCTTTATGAAAGACTCTTGTCCACAGACTCAATTAATCAGTCAGACTCTAACCTCTACAACATGGGCAGGACCAAAATGCTTTTTTCTTTGTCAGTGGGCAAATGTACAAATGAGCAAGGGATCAAATAATTATTTCCTTCACCGTATGTTTTAAGAAAAATTTACCTTTATGCAGGAGAATTATTGAACCGTAATATTTAAAATGACATATTATAACAATAATCTAATTTATATAATATTATATAACAAATGGAATATTTATACCTGACCCATTCTCTGTAATATTACATTGTGTACACAGGGGGGGTGTAAAGATGTTTTTCTATGTCGTGTATATACTATAAGGGCTTGATTGACTAAAGTCCGAATCCACCTCGCTACAAAATATTGCCAAAATAGATGCGAGTTTACTTCTGAGGATTGACTAATTGGAGAATACACTTGTTGAATAGGCAGACAGCGGCAAATGCTGTCCAAAGAGTAGTGTGGTGAAGTCAATCAGGTTGAGAAGTCACGAGGAGTGGGGCAAATTTGACAAGTTAAGGGCAGTGATGTCAGTCTCATACTGTCCCACTAATTGTATTATGTCAATATTCTATCTATTTCTATGTCACCTTGTCCCTATTTCATGTTGCCACATAGTTGCATTTGCCGTTGTCACTTTTGAATAAATAATCTCCTTATGCAACACTGGAACCCTGCCATCAACCCCCTATTTTACCACTCTGAAGTGGCGAAGTCAAACGTGAATTCAGAGCAGTTCACCTAATCACATTTGCACTTTCGCACAACACCCCTCCGCTTAGTCAATAGTAGAAGTTACGTGTGCATGCGCATACAAAATAAATCAAAGAGCTCCGTAAGATAGCGACTATCGTAGTCACCCAAATTGGTCACATATTCGCGCCACTTCGCAAAGTTTGCTGAAAAAGAGAACATGGGGAAGTGGAGAATAAATGCAAATTCACAGCTCTCTGCAACTATTCGGACTTTAGTCAACAAGGAATAAATGAATCAATAAGGATGGGCTGCTCAAATCCTGTATTAAGTGAAAAACATACCGGCAGTTCTAGTACATGTGCGGGTGCTCAGGAGTAAAATGGTCCCAAATCCAATGAAGCTGTATGCAGTAAATATGAGAACTCCAGCACTTCGTGTAAATAAAACAATTAATTTTTATCGGAGATGATTAAAAGTCCATGTGGAGGTCACAGATTAAAAGGTAGGTGGCACCTACGCGTTTCGAGCCGCAGCTCTTAATCATGGTGTTCTCATGAGTTCTCATATTTACTTTAGTCAACAAGGCCCTAGATGTTTGTTACACTTGTTGTTAATAGGGTTGTACAAACACAGACACTTGATGCAAATATGCTTTTTCCAACTAAAGTGCATATTTGTGTGTGCAACCCCATTTAGAACAAGAGGCACAATCTTTTACAGCATTTGCAAATATGCATGGTAACGCAACACATAGAAATGTATTGTGAACCCCCGTTGGTGCCCACCTTACTTAGTGATTTTACACTATTCATCTGTATTATTTTGCACTTTGAAGCAGCACCTTTTCCCTTGCACACATATGTCCCTCCATTCAGTCTTCCCTAATCACTTTATTCTATATTTTTTGGAACAGGTCAACCACTTTTACCTAAAAGACATATTTTACCATTTATATCCCATAATAATAATACGGTGCATCCTTAAAGCTCACCAGAATATTCAGTGATGGTGTACTACCCCCTAAAGGAACTTTAATAAAATTGCAGTTCTAGTGTAAGGCAGCTTCTATTTTTATGGAAGACATTCTGTAGCATGAACTGATATGGGATCCCCGCATAATGTTACTATGAATTGAAACAAGAGTATTTTTCTGGATAAAATAAAAACCTTACAGAAGGGGAGGTTTTGTCTTTGAGGAGGCTAAAAGCAACAGTATATGGAGAAAGTATACTTGTACCCCACAACGATTTAAACCACCTAAAAACAAAATTTCCCTTGAAATTTCATGTACGTTAACTCTATGTTAAGCAATCTGCAAAATGTTTTCTTTAAGGGCTTGTTTACAGTGGCAGATCTGTAGATGTTATTTTTGAATTTTGCAGCGAAATTTCAGATTTTAGTTGATGTGACCTATTGCAATTTTTTCCTGTAATATTTCTAATTTTAGTAGCTGCCATTTTGGAAAAGAAAAAGCATTTTACAATGAAAAAAATGTCAAAAAGAACCAGAGTAAAATCAGGAAACAATCGCAGTACAATCTAGACCAGCGGTTCTCAACCTGTGGGTCGCGCGGCCATCCCACGGGGGTCGAGAACCGCTGCGGTACCTGGAAGCGCCTACAGGACCCCATGATGTCAGGCGAAAACGTCTCCATGTGACACGTGTATGTGATGACGTTTTGGCCAAACGTCACAACGTGACGCGCGTACGTGATGATGTTCAGCCGAAACGTCATCACGCGCGGCGCGGTGACGTCAGCGCCAGGGGTCGCGACCCACAGAAGGTTGAGAATTGCTGATCTAGATTGTAAATGCACTGTTGTAACTACACAGTGATTGATGTTTAGTTCTGTAGTGAACTAACTAGCACAGTCACAATCATGTGTAGGTAAAATGCACATACCAGACTTTGGATTGTCTTGTAGATGTATACATTTGTCACAAATAGACACTTTGTATATTCAACAAAGACATTTGTGCTGCAATGCAGAGTGGGTAATACAGGCCACATATTTACACACCACTTTGTGTACCGTAGAATTGACCTCACTAAACAGAGGTGGCAAATTGTGAGTTTAAGGCAGGATTTCTGCTATTATTCTGGAAGCATTTTATTAAAAAAGCTTAAACTGGACCTGCCAGGTCCACTTAACAGACTTTTTTTTTTAGGAAGCAGAGAGTTGTCTTAGCTGAATGCTTAAAGCATTCAGCTAAGACTGTAGTAAAAGAAGCAAACTCCCTGCTCCGATGCCCGACTTGAATCTCAGTTCAGAAGTAGTGGGGCTAAAAGCATGATTGACATTAAATTTCCTCCTATCAGATCCCTTAAATCACAATCTATGATGGATCTGATTGGATAAGCTATAATGTCAATCATCATTTAGCCCAGCTAGAAAGAAAAAGAATCACGGAGGTTGTTGACAGGTCCACTTTAAAAAGCAGCAAGAGCATTGAGTTACCATTAAAATTCATAAAGTAAGAATTGTTACAATTTTTACCGCTATTTTTAAGGCAATAATTCTAGTACTTTGCCATTTCTTATGATAGTTCCTTCAAAATAATAAAGAATAATTAATGTCAGTATGTAGTCATTAATGGTGGCACTTTTAAGCAGATCCATGTAAAGATGACACACTTTCTATAATATGTCTATTCATGTCAATTGACTACAGTACATCACTGCTACTAATTTCTGGACTGCACTAAGATATCACCATACAACTGTTCATGCAACAATAAGAGCATAATTGACTAAAGGCCAAACTTTTGTGTATAACTCTGAATTCGCATGTGATTGCTACTTCCCCATGTTCATTTATTGAGAAATGCCTGCAATGTGGTGAATGCGCTTCTAATTCAGGTGACTACACTAGTCGCAATATTATGGAGCACTTCGCATTACATTGTGTGCTTGTACACAGGTACTTTGACTGTTGACCAAGTAGTGAAGTCTGTCTCAGTCGCGAAATTGACAAGGTGTAGTGCTCCGAATTCACCTGTTTGGGGGGGGG
>WMED01003954.1:0-21381 GCA_019650415.1 Pipa parva
AGAATGACGTGAGCTTGCCGGGAGCGCGCGCGCCACCAGGAAGTGTCTAAAACCCTGACTTCCGTGGCTCGTGCGCCTAAGGACACAGCGCCCGAGCCGAGCAGTCGGGTAAGTAGCGGCGGTAACGCCGCGTGTTACACCTCATATAAATAATAATAGCTTTACAGGGAAAATATTCAAATATTAACTCTTGGGGTAGTAATGTACTCTTTAATAGATTTTGCAATTAACTGTCAGTATATTATAAATGATTGAATCTAAGTCACTTGGTGTGTATACACTCATTTCTGGAATAATTTTAGGTTGTAAAAAAAGGTTTGTAAAAAAGCTTCAAGTGTTTTAATTACTATTCACTAGGTGAAGGCTTGAATGAAAGACAAAATACAAGCAAATAATATATTAATAGCAGGAAAATCAAAAGAAGAAAATACTAAATGACATTTCAAAAGCAATTTTAACTTTCAGTGTATGAAATACTTTTTTTTTGGAAATTAGTCGGCAGTGTGTTTCATAGTAAGATTTTATGTAGTCAAAATATATTTATGAAGGAATATTTGCATTTTGTGAATTAATTTATAATATAATTTATTTATCATTTGGAATCTAAGATTTTTCAAAGCTTAAGCTCTATTTTTATTGAAAAGAAAAGTAATTTAAAAAGTATACAAAGATACAACTTTATTGTGCTTTGCCCCACAATGATGGAATCATAAATCAAAGTTGTAACTAAAGATTGTCATGAGCAAAATTAATTTTTTTTAGAGGTACTGATACATCCAGTCAACCAGAAAACTGCAGGTAAACATCCTATTTCAAGTTATTTTGATTATTGTATTATATATATTGAGCAATATAAAAGAATACTACAATAGCTGAATAGACTTCACATTGGGATATCATTCAGAGTTGAGTACATGCCCCATGATTGGAGCCAAGCTCAATATATTTAGACCTAAATGCCAGGCAATGAGCAAGTAAGACTGCAACATCAGTGGCAAATTGGAATCTGAGGTCCTTTGTGCTTGTTAAATGGTGGAAAGATTATAATTGGAAAAAGTGATGTGCATTAGTTCTGAGTGAATGTACAAGAAATGACAAGCGTGTAACTTAATGATTATTTCAAACCACCCAGGACTGCCTCTTGGTTTTGTGTTCAACAGCTCAGCCCCTCAGCAGAGAAAATGACTTGCCTTTTACTATTTGTGGGCATCCTATACAGGTCATATGGAAACAACCCTGATGTGATAAGTATTAGTCTATAAAGTTTGTGGCTTACAGTGGTAGAAGGTATATCACAGAGATTTTTTTTTTGTTCTGGTGCATACTATTGTACTTGGCTGAAATTGAACATTTTGATCTAAATGAAAAGAAGATTGTATTTAATTCTTTGTTACTAAGCCATGAGAACTATTGTTGGAAAAAGAGAATTTATTGCATTGTTGTCAGCGGGAAAACAAGTATAACCTATTCAATAGCAAAACTGTGCTACAGAATTAATTAAAAAGACAAACACATACATCTCAATAGACAGACAGATAAAACAGACACAAACAGATAGACAGACAGATAGATACAGATAGATAGATAGATAGATAGATAGATAGATAGATAGATAGATAGATAGATAGATAGAGGGGAATAGTCGACAATGATCTTATTAGTTCTTCCAGATGCTCTGGGATGCCCATTTGCTTCAGACATTCCTATAGCTTGTCGTGTTCAATGCAGTCAAATGCTTTACTGTAGTCAATGAAGAACATATATACTGTACATCCTTTTGATATTTGCACGTCTTCTCCATGATTCACTGCAGGTTTGCAATTTGATCTCTGGTCCTACGACCTCTTCGAAATCCTGTTTGAGCGTCAGGGAGGTCCCTCCCGATAATTGATGGCATGCATTTTTTAATAATTTTCAGAATGGTTTTGCTTGCATGTGAGATGAGTGCCATGAACCGATAGTTGCAGCATTGTTTTTTTAGATAGATAGATAGATAGATAGATAGATAGATAGATAGATAGATAGACAGACATAGCCATATACTGTACAGAGATACACAAAAATATTCATTATTTAAATCAGGTGCACTTTTAAATGTGTATGTATATTTAAAATGTTTTTTAAATTGTATTTTAATATATTTAAAAATGTAAGAGACAGATTAGATCAACAGAATTATTTCACATTAATGTCTTTATATAGTATACAAAAAGTTATATATTTTTAGTTTTTAATTGCAATTACATATTGTTCTACAGTATCCTAAACCTTTTAACTTTACTTTGCAGAGTCCACTGCAAATTTCAATTGACATCAAAACCATTAATATTGAAAATATTTTCAAAACTGAGATATGATATCATTAAATAGACATTTATGAAATTGAATGTATAGAGCAGCATTTCTCTAAATATAATTATGTAAAGAGCTGTGATATTTGACAGTTGTTATAAGATGTTTCTGACACACAAGCACAAAATAAAACATTTCCTGGTATCTTGTGTCCTTTTATGGCCATTGCACATTGTTTGAAGTCATTTGGATATTATAAAGGTCTGCATTTGCTTTGTTTTTAAACACATATTTTGCTGAGTAGGGCTGATACCTCTTCAACTCCAAGATTATCAATCATTACATTCATCAACTTCACTGCCTCTGATATCACCAGCCGCCTTATCAGGCCAAAAAAAATTATATTTGTTTTTATTACTGAAATCTAAATGATCATAATAACAAATTGTCTCAGGCTCAAAAAAGGAATTGTATTTCTTCTTCTTTTTATAAAGACTAGCTTATCCACATTTTAGCAGCCGTCTCCTGTGCTGGTGACTCCCTATATAACCTGCATCACTGAATAAACACTAGAGCAGCAGTTCTAAATCTGTGGGTCGCGACCCCGGTGGGGTTCACATGACCATCCCACGGGGGTCAAGAACCGCTGTGACCCCAGGAAGCACCTGCAGGACCCTTTTTATAAGAGTTCCTGCTGGGTGACGTCGGCCCAAAACGTCACCACGTGACGCGCATACGTGATAACATTTTGCCCGAATGTCACCACGTGACACATGTACGTGATGACATTCCTGCCGAACGTCATCATGCGATGCGCAGTAACGTCAGAGCCGGAGAAAGGTTGAGAATTGCTGCACTAGAGGGTGGTCAGGTAAGGTAAAACATTGCCAAGCTGTCACCAAATGAAATGCTTTTTTCTCCAGTAATAAAAGGGAAACATCACACCACAACATCAGATATAAATGTATTATTACCTGTTGCAGAGATATTGGTGATAGATTTCTTCATCTTTTTTAAGCCAGTAGTCAAGAGGAGAACAGATTCACATTTTACTGAAAAGTTTAATTTCAATCCTACACCTTGATGAAGAACTGGAGTTTTATGTATCTGGAAAGTAAAAGAGCATCTAGAGTAGTAGTACATGGTGGAAGGGCAGCCCATGGGTGCCATCAGAAATCACGGGGCCCCCAAAACTCTTAAAAATAGAGCCTCATAATATATTTTTACATCATAATTCACATTGCAAACTTCCAAATTACATTGCTCATTGCCTAGTAACCTATCCATTTCAATTGGACAATCCTCAGAAGCCTTTAAACTACTGTCTGGTTGGGCCTTACGGGTGACCTGAGTTGGTGGTGCTCCCCACAGCAGTATTCAATGTACCCCTATTGGTGGCCCTGGGGAAGCCAGCAATTTTTCTGAAGGTCCCACTGTATCCTGCAGACCCTTGTAGGATTTCCGCTTTATCAAGAACAAGAATGCTATAATAGGGTAACTTACTCCGATATATCTTTTTAGCGTGTGTAGCTCTAAACTTTTATTTTGAAGACCACAGAGAGCATCTTCTGTATGTCCCTCTAAATTCCATATCATTGCATTCATAGTGTGTGCAAAGTAAAGTACATAATATCACACCATTGTTCAGTATTATAAAGCCAGATAAGCCTAAGGTGGTTAAGATTTTGTATGAAACTCAAATTTTTTTCACGTGTATGCACCCTCTGGACACCAGCAATTCAAAGAGTAGATTGTCTGTACATGAACTCTTCTTTTGTGCTGCTGCAGGAGCAATAATTCTCTTGAGTGGGTAGTGCAAGTGAGCGGATTTTTGCTACCTAGTTGCACCGTGCTTATTTAAATAGGTTTTCTGTTATTTTCTTCCCTTCTGGCACTTGTAGTATTTCTGAAATTAGTACCTTGGAGAAAATTCCTTGTAAAAATTTTTCCTTATTTTATAAAATAATTCCTTAATCATTTTTTGGTCATCAATGGCAGAACTAGCCAAGGTTAATAGATTATTCTATGTTTTTCCATTGAACTTTCTTTCCTTACAATTGTTTAGACATATACTGATGAAATTGCTTAACTCTGTGGAATCTTTACGTTTTGCAGTTTATTTGCTCGAGAGCGATGTCTAGTGTAAGTCTCAGGACAGTCATTATAAGAGTAATGCCTCTGGTGCAATAGCTGATCAGCTGGTTCACTTCGCACTTGATCATTTCATACACCACTAAAAATTTTGGGGGGTTATTCATTAAAGTCCAAATTCACTTTGCATAGTGACTCCATGTCTGTTCACGTCAGTATGACTGGGAGGTCGCAAATTTGATGAATAACCCCCATTTGTGATGAAACGTTGTGTTCTCCATAGTCATCCCTCCTGTGATAACTCACATTCTGTTTAATATTATACGTTTTCATACTTTAAAAGTAAAGATAATAATCATAAAATAATAATAACAGGGTTCTATCTATCCTGCTGCTTCTACAGTACTAGGTAAAGGGAGCTGGAATCAAATAAGTTGCAGTTAATAAGAGTAAGACGTAGAACAAGTATAGAACATATGTAAAAAGGAAACAAGGTAGAAAGTAAATGAGAGTAAGTGGAATAAGGCTCCTACAGATGGAACAGTTTGGATGCAGCTTTTACTGCAAAACATAATACACTATTCATCAGTATGCTGCATACAAGTCTACTATATTTGTAAACTACTCTTCCACTGCTGGAAAAAATTAGGTCTCAAATGCTTTCCTAGTATGTCAAAACAGGTAGATTTTTATTTTTCCAAAGAAGTTCAATAGTTTAATCAATGTCATTTTCCTTTAAGATTTAAATTACTTTAAGTTTTCATCCTTAAGTTTTTTTATCTATCGTTATAAAAAACAATATTGTAAAATATAAAAAAAAAAAAACAATTCACATATCAGTCTATTAAAGGGATGAATAGCATCTTTTCAGAAAATGTTAGATACTTTCTTATGAATGGCGTAAACCCAAGATAGCCTTGGATAAATTGTTTTTTTTTTTTTTTCATTTTTCTTTCTATGCTTTAGATGTAATAATTCATTGTATTAGTAAGAAAGTGTCAATAATTAGAGTTTTTATTTTCAATGAAAAGAAAATAGATTCAGAACTAGTCACCTCAAGATGATTTCAAGGATACAAGTGAAGCTAGAGGCATATTTCAGTACAAATTGAAATCCTTGTACAGAAACATGAAATCATTGATTGTATAGCATGTTATACAGCATAAAAACCTAGCAGTTTTCATACAAAAAACAAGCACAAGCATAAATACAAAATAAAATATTTAATTTGACTTTACACTCCTCATGTTTTAAAGTGCATGTGACACATCTGAGAAGAGACCTGGGGGTAATTCAGGAAAGTCCGAACTTACCTTGCGATCATTCAATTCACTTTGCAGAGACTGGTACACGCTCCCTTCTCTCCTGCACGCGGAGATCAGCGAACGCTTTAAAGGTACTTCGGCTCACCTCGCGAGACTGGAATACCTTTAAAGTGTTCGCTGATCTCTGCATGCAGGAGAGAAGGGAGCGCGTACCAGTCTCTGCAAAGTGAATCGAAGGATCGCCAGGTAAGTTCATACTTTCCTGAATTACTGATCTCTAGAAAAAAGTTGAAAGCCAAGGAGTCCCACACACTGTTTTAAGACAGCACATGCTGTTACTATTGACCAGATGGAACTTTGGGTATTCCTATTAAAAATACAGTAATGCCCACAAAAAGGTACAACAAATGTAATAAGTGCTAAGATTTGGGTCAACCCTTTAAAGTCCATATTAAACAGAGAAAATCAAGATCAGTTACCTTTTTGGAAATTAGCGATACTTATGTGGGTGTTGTAGAGTTAAGCACCGTGTTAGCCATAGATATAAACAGATACAAGTAGAGTATTGGCTAATGGAATAGATGACTACTTAGGTCTCTTATTCAGGTATAGTATTGAACAAAAAAAAAACGTAAGAATGACAATTTTATACTGTAACTGGTACACCATAGCAAAATGTTATCAGTTTGACATCCTGACATCAAAAAAATCACGGACTGGAACAAAGCAATGAAATCTAATCAATCCAACATCAAAGCCAGAAAGTAACAGATTGGTGCTGTACAGTGAGATATTATCAGTAAAACAACATTGCAAAACTACAGTCACAAACTGGTACAGATGTAATCTGTTTGACACTCATATGGAGTGTCAAACAGTTGTTAAAATGTGAATTACAGTAATGCAGTTAAACAATACACCATATTACAGTATGAGACAAACTGTGGGAGAGGGTTAATTGAGCCTTTAGTCCATAGGTATGAGGTGTGGGGCCATTAGAGACTCTCAGACACTTTTGAAATATAAAGTGTCTCTTCCTTAGTCTGTAACTGGTGAATAGAGATGGGAGGAGGATGGCAGTGAAATGTTGATCCAGGACATAGTTCCACATAAAATTTTTGTCCCTGTTAAGTCCATTCTGGAGGGTATTGAATATTTTCATACATTTAACTCCCCATACCTTCCTATCACTATGAGTAGAGAAGTCACACCTCAATACTAATATTCTCAGGTCCTCTATGCTGTGATTGTAGCTACAAAAATGTGCTGCCACAGGTTATTCCATTTGGCCTTTGTTGATGCTGAATCTATGTGTTCTCATACGTTCTCATAGAGTTCTGTACTAGGGCATTTCCTGCACATGATCAGATACACCAGGTTAGTAGATCCACAGGTATATGTACCCTGAACATTGTACTTACCCTGTAGGTGGGGTATTGGTACCCTGTGAGCAGGGTAAATGTGCGTGCAGGTTGAGCATCTTTGTTGACATGAAAATGTGCCATTGGTGTTGGTAGTGTTAAGTGCACTCCATGCTATAAGTTTTTTTAGGCTGGGCGGTTGTCTGTATGCCAGGAGAGGGGATTCTGTGAATAATGTTCATAACCTCTCATCCCTCTGAAGTATGGGATGGAGCTCCTATATAATTTTGCACAGGACCTCCATATCCGGATTGTAGGTAACCACAAGGAGTATCTGTATGGAAGAGACCTCTGGGAACAGAGGTTCTATCATTCTGTAAGGAAGGGAAGGCTAGGACTGGACCAGACAGGAAATACAAACATATGTTTAGCTTAAAGAAAAAGAGTAAGCTCTCTTATAAAGTGCACACCAGTAAGTTTTTATTACAATATAAAGTAGTGAGAAACACACAAAAAAGTTTAAAAACAATTAAAAAATCAATAAAACAAGTGAAGTGCCATTTAAATTATAAACTGCTAAATGCTGAAATCATAACACCTGAATAGAGCAAAAATAGTAAAGAGCATAGTTCAAGTATAAATATGCTTCCCGCGGGAAGAAGCCTAGGAACGGCGAAACGTGTTCGGTCTGCCTTTTCATAGTGCCTTACTGCTCCTCCATTACTCTGGAAGCCAAAGTGCACCATTTTGACTTTCTGATATATTCAGCTGCTTTAGGAGGATTCTTGTGACAACCTGACTTATACTGAATGACGGTATTTATACTTGAACTATGCTCTTTACTATTTTTGCTCTATTCAGGTGTTATGATTTCAGCATTTAGCAGTTTATAATTTAAATGGCACTTCACTTGTTTTATTGATTTTTTAATTGTTTTTAAACTTTTTTGTGTGTTTCTCACTACTTTATATTGTAATAAAAACTTACTGGTGTGCACTTTATAAGAGAGCTTACTCTTTTTCTTTAAGCTAAATATATACTTATTATTGCTCCATAAGTAGCACCCATATATATATATATATATATATATATATATATATATATATACAATTATTACTTCGATTGCTCACTACTGCCCCCTCCTTTTTTCAGGAAACACAAACATGGCAGGAAACACAGAAATATCCAAAGAACTAGGCACTTTAATAGGATCCAAAATAAACAGAAACATGACGAGTGAACAGGCAAGTGCAGGTTCAGAAAGGAACACTATGTTAAGATTTACAGGATACTCAGGAACAGGATGTCAAGAGAACTGGGCAGCAGAAGGGGGAAACAAAAGCAACCCAGGCCGTATGCCAGGAACAGGATACTCAGATACAGGATACTCAGGAACTGAAGCAAATACAGGATTCAGGTGCAGGTGGTGCTGCTGCAGAGTACAAAAGGAGTAATAGCAGATCCTCAGTACCATAGCAGGAGTTGGCACAGGTTAGCACTGAGGCGCGTAGTCTAAGGAGGGCTAGGTCTTCACCTTGAAATCCCTGCAAGGGGTTTGGTATTTGCAGCAAACACCTCCCAGGTCGTGGCCCTTAAAGTAACCCCTCACTGGTGGCAGCTGGATAGATTCACATGGAACTCAGACAAATACTTGGAACAACCAAACTATAACACAGAGAGCATAGAAGTGCAGCATACCAAAACAGTCACAGCAATCTGTGGCACACGCTGAACTGTAACACACAGCACTCATTAGTAGCAGCTCAGAAACAGAGAAAGGGTCAGACACTGCAAAATGGCTGGTGTTGAATTTGACAGAAACTGTAGGTGCACGCTGTAGAGACATACTGAAGAGCTGACACTCCACTAAACAGGATACAAGAAAACAGGAACAGAGCTTGAACAGAATTCCCATAAAACAGATCCATTTAAGGCAAACTTGAAATTGAACATAACTTGATGCAGGATACAAACAGGATCCTTCCTTCCACTGGTGATGGTAATTAGTTAATGATAGAGCACAGTGAAGGCAGTAAAGTCCAGTAGTGAGCGCAGGTCCCTTTATATAGGGGTTCCTGTGTGGTGATGTCGTTCCCGAACATCATCATTACATTGTGCCCGAACGTCACATGGTGACGTCATTGCTGGGGGTCATGTTCTCAAATAGGTTGATAACTGCTGATTTAGATTATGATACTAAAGGATATTAAGAAAGTTGTGTTGTCTAACCACTGTATGGTTGTTGTATTTGAGGGGAGGTATTTTGCCCCAATTATGCAGACATACTGCTGGAGTTCAGGTCAGAGTTTGTAAGTCTCCCCAGCTGCAAGCTAGAGCCTGCTGGGAGAGCAAAGGCAGCTGGGAGAGCCAGTTGAGGGTGGAGCTGGGAGAGCTAGTTGGGGGAGGAGTTGGGGGTGGAGTTGGGAGTCAGGAAGTGATTTCTGTGGCAGAGGCTGAGATTGTTGCGAGAGAGAAATTGGGACTAATGGTGAAAGTCTCTGCTAAACTACTTGGCTTTGTAGCCCTGTAAAACCCCAAGGAAACAACCCAGGAGAAGGGAAGATATTCTGCATTTTGGTTAACCAAACCTGTATGGGGCCAGTTACCCACTGTGTTTTTTTAACAAAGGGGTTTTATGTGGAAAACTGCTATTTGTGAAGTGGCTGTTCTTTTGCCAAAGAAAAACTGTGTTAAGTTTGTTTTTCAGTTAATAAACATTTGAATACAAAAGAAGCTTACTGTTTGCAGGTGTTAAACCCTAAAGACTGCTCCAGCACTTGAGTGATTCCCTACAATACATATTTGTACATCAAGGGCCACATTGTTTCAAAAGTAAATGAGTTCTAAACAGTTCAAATAGGGACTCCAAGCAAAAAAAAAAATTGGTTATTTACTTTATTCAAAATTAGTTGGGGGAGGGATGAAGGATTAAAATATGTTTACATTCTTTTAATTCAAGGCTCAGTAAAGAAACTATCTTGGGAGCTCTTTCTTCTAAATGTATGCAAGACACAAGGTTATCTCTTGGGATGGAAAAATATGAATTAAGCATGATGAAAAAAGATAAAATATGTAGGATTTTTTTTAGCCATAGAATTTGCAACAACTCATGCTTTAAAATTATAAGAATTTGTTAGAAGAGTCTTTAGCAAATAATGTTATTCAAGGTAATTGATCCCAGGAGGAATTTGATTGTCAGCCAGAAACTTATCTTTACTGCTTTGCGGCTTAAGCAACAATTCTGTTTCATGTTTTTTTTTGTCATCCCTAATTAACCAATCTGATGTAAGGAAAGCCAGCTTACATGCCTGTTGCTTTGTTTCAATCTCCAATTGTGTCCCCCTAAAATTTAGATTTTTGGGCTTTTTATTCTATTTTACTGTTTCTGATGATCGTGTGCTGTAATTTTTTTATTGGATTTCTCTCTGGTATGTTAGCAGCATTAACTATCATTAACTAAAAAGAGGGAGGATAAGTAGATGATAAATTAAACTACAAAACACCATGTATCAGTGTTTCCACATCTAGTTTTCACAAACTAGTTATTTTTAACCAATTGTTAACATACATTTAATGACCGCGTTATCTGAAGTTCCATGTTAATGCTAATATGCCATGTATGAGAACTGAACGACTAAGAGGTTTATAGAGGAAAGTCCAGACAGTAGTGTCAAGGTCAGAATTCACATTCACTTGCTACTTCCCTATCTTCACATATTCAGCAAACTCTGTGATGTGACACATTTGTGTCCAATTCAGACACTTACAAAGGCCCTGTTCCTCACATTACTCTGCGTATAGCACATAATTTGGTCATTCATCAAGTGTCGGAGTCTGTTGAAGTAGAAAATTCGCCAAAGCGTACTATGTAGAATTCACCAATTTAACTTTCCCACTTATCTCATTGCTGTTCGGCTGACTACCCTGCACTACATGAGAAATTGTGTTCATTGCTGTTTTGGAATCTTCCTCTTAGTGAATAAAGAGTAGCGAATTTGCCATAGGCAGAAAATACTGTAGGAAGTCTTAGCTTGACTGAAAGCAGTTATTCACCATAAATCAGAATTTTATTAAAATATGCTGCCAAAATCAGCCAAATATTGAGCTGACCAAAGATATTTTCCAGAGCTGAGGATCATAATACTGCAAATGCATCACCAGCCAAATTGCAATTTTAAAAAGGTCAGTTATTATTTAAATGCTAACTATTATGCTGTCCTTTGTCCAAAAAAATAATGTTATGTTTGAAGAATTTGATTTCATTGTTTTCATCAGGGCTTGTTTAGTTGCAGGGTAATTAAAAGCAAGGAACAGAACCCTTCAAGCCGGGTTAGAGTTTACGTAACTTAAGTAATTATGGAACCCCTTTTTGCTCTAATAATGTGCTAAGACTCAATGGCTTCTGTAATAGTATTGGTGCTTTTATCTTTCTCTCTAATTCACAATATTGGAAGACTTGCAGGGCAAGAAATAGGATTTATAATTTAAGTATTGGGCAAAATTTATTAAACTTAGAAAAGCCGTTTTGGCTTTTTCTGAGTTTAATTGTGAGAAAACCCTGAAGTTTCTCGCTGTAAGTATCTCAAGATTTGCTTCGATCGATACTTGCCGTGAGAAACTTTTTCTATTGAATTTATCCATGGAAAGGGTAACCATACTGCATACTGTAGCTACCTTTCCATGGATATATTCAATAGAAAAAGTTTCTCACGGCAAGTATCGATCAAAGCAAATCTCGCGATACTTACAGCGAGAAACTTCAGAGTGGTTTCCCGATGATTAAACTCGGCAAAAATGGCTTCTCCGAGTTTAATACATTTCACCTTAGTCTGTATAGAATATAAATAGCATCTCTTAAGGGATGACATTTGAAAGATTTCAAGGCACAGTAGGACATTTATTTCCTCTTCCAATCTGTCCAAAGACAAGCATTCTTTAGAGTCATTTGAATTGACACATATTGTAGATTAAACAAATTTTCATTTGAAATATTTGTTGGGTATATTGAAACTTATCATGTTGGCTGCTGTTACATATATTGTCTGTATGAAATATCATCTTTATGGAAATAGCATCTTTTAATGTAGTTCAGATATAGGTAGCATTATGAATATAGAGAGGCCTGTATTTATTTTAACAAAATGTCAACCAAGATCCAGGCCTAGTATGTCTGAATTGCAGCAGGATCAAGATCTTAGCATCCATTTTGTTAAAAAAAAATACTATTTTTTTATTCTTCACTGGGTTGTGATGAAAGGGGATATTTTTCACTGTAACTGGAATTTTTTTTACTGGAAGTATTTGCACCCAAACCTTCAAATTCATAATGAATTCATGATAGATTGTGATGGATGTAGTATGCTTGCACATACAAAAATGTAGTAGCATCCACTTGTTTTACATAATCTCTGGGTATATTACGAACAAATTATATTTTACTACATTTAAAAAGGCGCTTGAGCCTAATAAATGCATACGTATTTTTTTAACTCAATGCACATAATGCTAGAACCCTCCAACTTCCAATGCAATTCATAAATATTCAGCAGGGAAGGTGTACACTTCAGAAATGAATAAGTAATAAAGTAATAAATAAATGCACACAATAAAAAGAAGTGCAGCGCTATCTTCCAGTCCATTACTAGACACAAAAGGGTTAAGAGCTGACCTTAAGCAATTCAATGACAGTGCAATTTCTAATAGGTTAAACGAAAGGAAATTAAGTAGTTCAAAATATGACAAAGCATATTTTACCCTTTAATCTTCAAAAGGGTATGTATAATATTTTAGATAATAATGAAAATAAAAAAACGCCTCTACAATCATAAGCAATAATTAGATATAAAATGGCCTATGTAATTAATATATCATTTGTGATATAAGCAGGTGGTTAATTCTGTACTTGTTTTCATCAAGTGTTGTGTATCATGGAGAATAATAATTTTACCTTGATTTAGAACCCATGATTACATCTTAAAGTAATGTCATAATTAATTGGGCAAACATTCAAATTAATATCTAACGTAAATGTTCATTTTTGGAAAAAGTAAAGTAATGAGTTATTGCCTTTTAATTAATTTGTCATATTGAGTAATTAAATAATTGTTCAGTATTGCACTAACAACTAAAAAGGACCCATGTATACATATAACTATATTACTGATGGGGATATTTTACTTCATCAGTGTAGACGGGTAGTGTTCTGTTTTACCTGCATTTTCAGAAAGGTGAGTAAAAGAGTTCAGCAAAGTTTTGAATTCATACATTACATAACATATAACATATGTTACATAACATAACATCATACAATACATAACATTGGTTCAAATATTTGGCAAAAGAATTTGTACAATATTACTTCAAAATTGCAATTTCAAATTTGCTCTTACTGTTTTGAAGTTGCAAATTTCAGTTTTGAGAGGGTTAGAGGTATGGAAAAGTACAGATTAAAAGTTTTGATGAAACATAGCATTTTGAGAACTGTGCCCATAAGACTAAACCTTGACTTTGTTGTCTTAATTCATGGGTTGTATCCTGTCAAATGAGTTTGTCACACACGATAAAGGCAGTGGAATGCCTTGCCAGGTTTGGTTATTTCCAAATAGAGTGGAGAAATATTGCTACCATAAAAAATAACATGCACCTCATTAGAGATGTTGATTACAAAAAACAAATTCCTCGTATCAGATAGTATTCA
The DNA here is from genome assembly GCA_019650415.1 of Pipa parva. Taxonomy (NCBI): domain Eukaryota; kingdom Metazoa; phylum Chordata; class Amphibia; order Anura; family Pipidae; genus Pipa; species Pipa parva. Next base: position 13,707 of record WMED01003954.1, read on the forward strand.
AACAACCAAAACCAGCAACAAACAAATAAAACTGGCATAGCTCAAATGGTACAGGTGGAGGCAGAAAAAGCAAGTAATGAGGCAGAAAATGAGGTTGTTTCAGGAAAAAACATCAATTTTGATAGGTTGGTTTAGGGGATCTGTTGTTTCTAAGTCACGGGTGTAAATTAAAAGTTTCACCAGTGCTTCCATGTGTTAATTAATGAGTAAAGATAACTATGAATACATTTTAACACCCATTGTTCTTATTTCTAGTAAAATGTACAGTATATCTCTGCTATGGGCTTGAATTTAATTTGGTCCTTATAATTTAAAGGATAAAGCAAAATAGGTGTGCTGCTGTGGTATAGAAGAAGCCAGCAGACCCCCCATGTCTAGCAAATATTCCACTTAATTACTTCAGTAGAAAATGGTAAATAATTCATATTAACTCTTGGAGAACAACTACTATGGGATCTTTGCTTCCATCAGGCACTCTGATCACACACCATCTAGAAAATTCTATTTACATGTTACAGAAAATGATGTCATTAACAGTTTTATGAGCTGGTAAATTGTAGTGTCTTCACCCTTTTTTTAATATTGACTTAAAACCAGTTGGCATAGCCTGGTTAACATCTGATGTAAGTAGGTCCTTTCATCTAGGAGTGTACTGTGGTGTTACTAATTGTTTTAGATACAGGCACTAGAGGACCCTTTTGACCTTACAGTGATAGCAAGCTCTTCAGTCAAAAAGGAGACTGAACTGCTGCCAAGGATATAAAAAGGAATGAAAACTAACCCTCATGCAAGAAACTTCTAAAATCAAGTATATCATTTTTATTTTAATGGTTATCAATTTTATTAATTACACATTGTATTGAGGCACAAACAAGATGTTTTATTTTTTGATGATAACTTCATTTTGAATAATTTATTTTGAAAGTTTTATTTATTTTCCACAAACTACATGGACACAACAGCTCCAACATCATTAAAAATGATGTGCAAAAATTTAGCTCATGCTTTGTATAAAATTATGTTTAATGTAAATATTTTCTTAAATATATATGAAAGATAGCGAAGCGTTGGAAGCTGTATGATCAAGGGAATTAAAGGACATCCTCGTTAAAAGGTCTAATGATTAAGTTATTGATTAATTAGCCAAGCATTGATTAACAGTCACACTTTATCAGGTACAAAGGTTCTAATTACTGCACCATTATTGCAAAGATTAACCTGTTCTCTCTTGTCACATGTGATGAATAGTAAGAATTTTTATTAAGTAGGTTTTGGATTTTTGACCTGTAAAATTTTAATAGGGAAAGAACAGAGGATGTTATGTGCGGTTTGCCATCTCAGTCACCGTGGGACTCCAAGCTCCTGTCTGTACTTAACCAAAGGTAAGAAGGTTCAGATGGGATGTGAACACTGAGGGATTAAAGCCCTAACCACTTTATAATTATGGGAAGATTCACATCTACTGATTACCAATCTTTTTGCCAAAGTATTTTCCTTGGATCTGTATGTATTACTATTTCTATAAGACATGGCAGAGTAATTTTACATTTAGGTGTACGAATAACATATGAAATAAACATGTAATATTTTCAGTTGAACCTGCAGTCTCATAAATTTCCTACAAAAACAATCCAATTTAGTTCTCCTGCCCCCTACTACTTCTGTAAATTGCACAAAATAAAGTTGCACTATTGGAGGACCCCTAGAATGGACTGAATCTTTCCACCAGGCAAGTTATGGACTATGCATACATATAATCTAGATTTGGAAAATTCCATTTATCTGTTATATAAAGCGGACTGCCATCAGTTTTATCAGCTGGTAGCCTACATCCTACTAGCTTTGAAATGCACAAAAATAAAGCTCAGTCCAGCACTGGAAAACTGACATTGGTTGGTGGACCTTTCACACAATAGTTTAATGCTCAAAGTAGTTCCAAAATCCCATTCCATTTTATATAGCGTCATTTACTGTATCTCTAACCTCATTATGATCTTTTAGTTACTAAGAAATATCTCTTTTGCTGTAGTACTGTATATCAGTCTGTTTGCTGAGGCCTTATAACCACTGTTTACCATTGCCAGTCCATTTTCTGCTCCATACTGTCTGGTATTGGACTTTTTAAAACTACCTAGCATTTTATTTGTATGTACATCCAGTTATAACAGAGTGCCCCCATACACAATGAAGTTGCATGGAGATGTTCATTTAATGTATTCTATCTGCCCAAAATGATGAGGACATGTGACCACAGAACTTATATAAGATTGTTGCACACCCTGTTCCAAAACCATGGGCATTAATATGAAGTCTATCACCCTTTAACAGTCTCCACTCTTCTGTAAAAGTGCATGCATGATTCTGTTAAGGCTTATGCAAGAAATTATAAAATATGTTCATTCCAATATAAAAGGAATGATATTATTCATTTAAACAACTCATCCAGCAGGCAAGAATGGTTTGGTATCTAAGTATAAGGGGACAAAGTAGTTTGATTTTATAATATTTAAGCCAAGACAAATAGTTAGACTGTGACTCCTTAGCCAGGCTTAGCTAAAATGTATTGATTATTTTATACTCCTAATAAGGGTCAGAGTAAATGCATAAACCCCCTGGCACTGTCCCCCTATCACTAACTAAAATGAAAAGCACATGTATCCCATTATCTAAGGTGATACATAGGGTTACCAGTTCATTCCTTTACTCTCCATGGTGGCAAAGTGTTAAAGATGTTTTGGTTTTTTTAACTGTGCTCAGCATCATCATCTCGCCTTGACACTATATTTTTGCATGTCAACTTTTACTTAGACTACAAGCCTACTGCAGACTCCTATAAACCAGAACTTATGTCTTTATAATGGAACGCTTCTAAGAAAATTTTCTAGACAAAATGTGCAATCATGATTCTGTACGAAATGTATCTTACAAGTGTGTTAATAATACCACTTAGAATATAAATTTTAAAAAGAAAATTTAAATCATAGTTTTTAAATCCCCTATAACGTTATAAGAGATGTTTAACATAAGAATGCAATATAAATTATTCTGTTATTATCTTGTAAATATCATAACTATTTGCCCTTTAAAAATTATTTCACACTTCTTCCATATCCTCCTGAGACTTATGTCTCTTTTACCCTCTAAATAAGACTTAGTGCACCTAGTTAAACATTAGAGGGTTGTAGTCACAAGCCTTTTTTTCCATGAAATTATTTTTCAAATTTAAAATATAGAGCACTTATAACCATTTTATTTGAAAAAAAAAAAGTATTTTCTCAATGATGAATTCAATATGTATTAAAATAAAAGATGAGGAAATGTTTTTTACCCTATAACAGAAAGCTTTTTATTCTGTCTCGGAGGATTTTTTTTTTTTTGTAACAGTTATTCCATTATAATAGGACCATTTTTTCATCATTCTGCATTTAGCAATAAATGGTGCTAAAATGTATGATAAATGTAGCAATATTACGCAAATAGCTCTTTTATTCCCCATTACCTGTATGAAATGGCCAAGGAGTAATTTATGGTTGCAGTTTAAGATTGAATTATGCTTAGACGCGGAAGCAATGCTTTTCAGGAAAGGAATAAACCGATGCCAAATTAGCTTCAACACTTTAACAGCAAAAAAGAAACAAGCATTAAATTGAACACTTGATAACTGGTTCCCATTCCATTGTTTACTTACTGAAGCAGTTACAAGATAAGTTATATATTTGTGCCTTTCTTTTGCGTGGCAGAAAGGAAATTAATATTGCAATTTATATTTTATTGGATTACATTTGTTGTTAAAATTTTAAATAGCTAATGCTTTCATTTGTTTAAACTTATACAAAAGCACATTCTTTCATGATTACTGAAGCATCTAAATACAAAAAGCTAACTAACACCATGGGCACTGAAATATTGTGTACTCCCCATCCAAATGAGAATACCACATTCAGGAATGCATCAAACTTATGCTAAGAATAAGTCGGTTTAAATAGCTCAAAAGAAAACCCCCTTCTATTTTATTGACTGATTTGAACCAGATACATCATAAGTGATACAAAACAATCACAGTTTTTCCTTTTGAATCAATCATAAATAAGTCAAGAACAAAAGATTTGAGAGTTCTGAAATTTAATATGGTTCTAAAATAAAAAAAGCAATCATCTCATCTCCGAGCCCAATGAAATAGTCTGAATTGTACTGTATCATTATATTGTTTAAAACAGTGCAATGTGTTTATAAATGGGCAAAATGTGCATATAGTTGGCTGGTACTTTATTGTTTTACATTTATTAATTTATAAAAATATGTTTATTTCAACAAGCTAAATCTCTTTACTGTCAATTCATTATCAACTTGTTACCTAATTTGGTTGTTTTGTTTTATTGATTGCTTTGTTTTGTTCATATTTTCATGCAGTTGGCCACAGCTACAATATTTTGACCTAAACTCTCCCCACCAAAAAATGTTAAAAAAGAACACGATATCATCATTGTCATTAGGTTTTCTAACTCAACTAAAGTTAATGTTAATAGTTACAATGCACACCAATTTATAGTCAGTTATAAATCGTAACAGAGTTACTCATTGCTATTGGAAGTTTGATCAAAAAAGGCTTTTCATTCTACACAAGTGACTAGATTCCGAACTCTGCAGAGTCAATTTGGTTGCATCTAACTGAATATTACTACTGAATATGGATTAATACTGAATATGTCAATATTCATTAATGCATATGAATTCTGAGGGAAACAATGGTCAACGGATTTTTGGTAAAATAAAAGAAGTCAGACAAACATCAACAATGAGCAAAAGTTATTGTGAGTCATATAGGTTATTTATCAAAGTATAGATTGTCACATAGATGTGTGAATTTGTCACAATTCATCATTTCCTCAACTTTGTATATTTATCAAACTTTGCTAGTTTTTGTGATGCAGCAAATTCTTGCACAATTCAACAGCTTACACCAGCTGCGTAAGTACACACCACTTCTTTATGCTCTGCAATTTCTACAATACTTTGGGTATTCCTCATGAGTCCAATTAATAATTCACACAAGTTGGGGCACATTTACTAAAGACAAACACCTTTTTTGACTAGTAAATGCAGGAGAAACAGCCTGTATTTTATGATATCACTGTTTTCTCCTATTTACTAAACTGTTCAAAAACAATTTTATCTCCAAAAAGAATTCTCTGTCCTCAAGCTGTTGAAAGGCCATTATTCCCTATGGAGTTGGTCCTGTCATTTAGCCCAAGTCCAAAATATTTTCCCATCAAAAAGACACATCGATATCGATCTGTAATGGAAGGAACCCTCCAAGAAAAACATTGCAAAGTTTCCCCCTGTTAACAATTTATTTCAATGGGAAAACATTTTTATCCATCCTTTGTAAATCAGGGGAACGGAAAAGTACAGGGAAACAATAATAGACAGTGAAATGGGGTGAAATAAATCGACACGGTTGAAACAGGTCTTAGTATATATGTCCCACGTGTACAGGCTTAAATACATCAATTTGTCTTCACCACATAAAAGTGGCAAAATTAAAATGGATTATGGCAGGATCCCTGCTACTATTCTGGCATCAATTCACCTAAAAGTTGAAGAGTTTTAAAATATTTAGCCTCTTTCCCATTTATTTTTATTCCACAGCCATAAGCATTCATACCATAAGGGGTGAACTGTAATCTGTTTGCAAATCTTTCTTTACTTAGGCAATCTGCCATATGGGCAGTGCGGTGGCTCAGTGTTTATCACTGCTGCCTTGCAGCACTGAGGCCCTAGGTTCAATTCCACCCTGGGCTTTATCTGCATGGAGTTTGTATGTTCTCCTCGCACTTTCGTGGGTTTCCTCCGGGCACTCCGGTTTCCTCCCACAATCCAAAAACATACATCTGTGTGTGTGACAAATATAGAGAAAAACTAGATTGTAAGCTCCATGGGGCAGGGACTGAAGTGAATGATGAATCTCTGTAAAGCGCTGCGTAAATTAGTAGCGCTATATAAGAACGAATAAATAATAATAAAAAAAAATAATAATAATAATATTTTAGCTAACAAATTCAGGTTCCTATTTCTAAGTATCCTTTTGAGGTAATTAAGACATTATGACAGATAATGCACACAGATATGTCAGCATAATATATGTCTGAATGCCATCCCTTTTATGAGTTTATTTGATGGTGATATATCTTTTGTGGCCATCATGTAGTTGGTATTAAACTGTCAAAAATAATTCAAGAGTATCCTAAAAAGATATTTGACTTATGCTAATATGTTCTAGTCATTCATTCATCATCTTTATAAGGTGAGGGGGCACTACAAACGCTTTAAATTCACCATTCATTTGAACAGCAACACATGCATTTACATTGGTGTTCAAAAGAGTTAGGATGCAGAATTTATGTAACCTTCTCTTAGCAATTTTTAGGGTATCCAAAATGTATAATGTCAAAGTTCTATGTAGAATGTCAATACTTATGCAGGCAGAAAAATGCTACAACTCTTATCAGAGTTGTATCCCTAAAGATGTTATAAGTCATTTTATATTACATTATTATTTTATTAGTTATATTTTTTTTATCTCCACTTATGTTTCTCTTCAGTGTAGTGATCCTTAGGTAGCTGGTAGATCCTTTCCAATGTACCAGGTATGGAATCCACTGCTTATTATAGATAAATTCCTATGTCTGAAAGATAATTAGAAGTCTCTACTGTGGGATAATTCTAATTTTTTTAACGGAGTTTGCTGACAGAAAGTTAAAAGTAAAATCTAAGTGTTAATATTTATTTCAAAGTTATTAATTTATTAAGTAATTATAAAGATATTTTTTTTCCAGACTGATAGAATTGAAAACTCCAATTATGCTACATGCTCCTAGCTCATTCACTACCTTCACCTAAGACAGGGCCTACTCCTGGGAAATACTCTGATGTAACATTTTTTCCTATTGGCTAGCATGAAATCTAGTTGATAAACTGGTAACATGATATATAAAACTCTTTAAATGTATGTGTTTAAGGTAGAAATGTATTCTCTTTCATTTAATTACTCATTGCCATGAATGTATATACTCGTGTATAAGTCGAGGTCAGTTTTTGGGCCAAAAATTATGAAATTTGCTATGACCCTTGTATAAGTCGAGGAAGGAGTGGCGGGCTGTAAAGTGTGTGCAGGTAATTCATCTAATCATCAAATGTCTCAGTCTGTTGAAGTAATGGATTCACGTACTATTCTGACTTAGGCATGTTGTTTGTGACTAGAGCCTGCTTTTACACATTCTAGTGTCACATCAACAAAACTGCAAAGCATTCTCCCAAGTAACGATCTTGTTCCTGTTGGCAGTGGGGACACTCTCTAATAAATGTTTCCACCCTTTTACTGTTTTTACTGCCGTCAAGAAAAATCAATGCGGAGTAATAATGTGGAACAAATGCTTCAAGCACAATGTCAGAAATGTGATGGAGTGTATTAAAAGAGACTCGTACAGCTAATAAAACAAGTAAAAGGGAATTTTCCATGCTTTGCAGCAAAGCCCACTCGTTGTAACTAAAGTAATGCACTGTAAATCTTCCTCTGTGATCTGGTAGGATGTATGTTCGTACATCCTATGAATATTCATGAGCTGGCAGAAATGTATCGTCATTCCATAGCGTGACACGTCTGCTGGCTCATAAA
>WMED01003955.1:0-17154 GCA_019650415.1 Pipa parva
TACCCGGCACATATGCTCCGTCCCTTATTAATTCCTTCATGACCTCACAATATATATATAAAAGCTGACCTGCTTGTAAACAGTGCGTACTAAAAATCACAGAATGCTCTACTCGTACGTTGGTACTTCAGTCATGACCAACAAATACCCCCTCCTCTGTTGACATTAATTAGAAAGCTCATGCTACCAGTCACATTGGGCCACCCTTCCAAAAATGGCCAAACAAAAGGTGGAAACCTTTATAAAAAAGTGGGAAGCAGAATATCTGCATTTTGAGAGTGAAGAAGGTTTTATGGATAGAAGTATCAGCATTAGGGTAGGGGGGTTAAACTCTGGCCCGAGGGCTAAATTTAGCCCACAGTGTAATTAAATTTGGCAGGCAAGAAAGTACCAAATGTCTACTAGAGCTGGCTTGCCGCTAGACAACACATGCACTGCTAACACTACAATCCCATAACACTACAATCCCAGAATGCTCTGTTGATGTGTTGGCAAATCAATTAGGACCTACAAGCACCCCCATCCTTTGTTGACATTATTTAGCAACCTCAAGGTTACCGGTCACCCCTCCAAAAAATGACCAAACGAAGGGTGGAAAACAGAAGCTTTGTAGAAAAGTAGGAAGCAGAATATCTGATGACTAATGTAAAGGACAGACCTGTTAGTAAAGGTTCATTATTATAACTGATGAGAAGGAAAAACTTCCTCAATTGTAGACATTTTTTCAATAAATATCAAGGTTGACTTACGACTTTGTCTGAGTTTTTAAATTTGACCAAGCTTGTGTATTTGAGTTTCACACCCCTGCACGAACAGAAATGTTTCCCGATAGTCTTACAATAGATCTGGAATCTAGTCTTCAGTTTTCTTTTCTTGCTGAGTTGCTTGCCTAATTATGTGGAAATGGCGAGGCCCCTGGCTTACAGTTTCAGCATATTTCATTCCAAAAGAAACCTCAGCAAACAGAATCACAGTCATCAGTTGTTTTTATAGTCCTTAGGGATGAGTTGGTTTTATTTAGGAAACACTTTAGTAAGCAATGCTTGCCAATTCTCTTCCCATTAAGGGGTTGTTTAGAAATGTAAGGTCAGTTAAAACAATAACATCTAGTTATTATTCTCCAGTATAACAGAGTCCCTTCCTGAAATGAATTGTTTTACACTTGGGTTATAGATGGAACAGCATCCAGAATACTTCTCCTATACTTTGCAATTAGACTGCAAACCCTGTGTATGATGTCACTCATTAAGTGCCCCGTGGTGCAAGTTTAAGGGGAAATCTTAAAAAAAATAAATTCCATCAGCACTGGCATGAAATTATTCCTTTGCCGCTTTCATTATTGTCCCATTGTTTTCTATAAATTATATTATAATATATATATTATATTCCCTAGAAATCCCAACAGATAAAAAATGGCTGCAGCCAATACAAATAAAAGCATTGTAAAGCAATAAAATCTAGAAATTCCACCTCAAAGATAGAAGAACTCCTATGGCAGCCCATTCTGCAATTTTCTTTTACAGGTATTACTGGTTCTTAAAAACATCCCATGCCTAACTAAGAGCACCCACCTCCTCACTTTTCCTGGGTTAGGTTGGGGTTGGGTAGTATTAATCGCAGTCAGAAATTGACAAAAGCCATGTATTTGGTCCAGTTCTATTTCAGCCAGAAAAGTAATGTAGGAAGGAAGTACTAGACTCTGGTGGTTATTCTGAAAACTCCGAATTTGACTGTTGAATTCTCAAACAGCGGATTCCCATAGCAAATCCGCGGCTGCAACAATATTTCCATAATAAAGTTGTGACTGCGACAATATTCTCATTGAAAAGATGCAACTGTGACAGTTGAAGTCTATTGCGGCTGGCTAATTCACACCTTTACACAACAATTCGGACTTTAGAGAATAACCACCTCTGAATTTTTGGCTGTGAACACAATAAGGATATCATAGCCTGTCCCTTGTCTCCATAAAATCAAACCCAGTAACAACATCACCAAACTACCCTGCATGCATCATTATGAAAAGTTTTCTGGGTGTAATACACTTTTATATAAATACTGCAAAATAATTATGTTCTTCATCATACTATTATTTAGGCCTCTTTTTTTCAAAGTTAGGAAGCACTCACATGAGTAATATGCACAATTTACTTGTAAATGATTTATTAAGCGCAATCAATATCCCAAACTATTGGGTAAAGTCAGAAGTAAAGACCAGAGCGATCTTTCCGAGTTTACTGGGAGAAATCTCACATTATTCTCGTGAGATTTCTCGAGATTGAGTTTTTCGATCTCAGTTTTTCACATTTTTTTTTTTTGATGGAAAGGTATCCATACTTTGCACTGGTAGCATGGCTACCTTTCCATCGAAAATTTTGAAAAATCCGGATCGAAAAATTCGATCCAGAAATCTCGAAAGAAATCTTGTGACAACAATGTGAGATTTCTCCCAGTAAAATCGCAAAGCCCCAGAGCGGTCTTTCCGAATTTAATACATTTCGCTCTAAAAATGGGAAGAGGGTTAATGCTTTTTTTTCTGATTATTAATATAAATGTAGCCACTAAAGAAGTAACACGACTAAATAATAACATAAGGTTGGAGGCTTCCCACTTTTGTACAGGAGATGTATCTTCAAGATGAATTATTGTTTTATAACGCACAAGTTAAAAATGTCCAGAAAACTGACGTAGTGGTTATTCATCAAAGAGTGCTTTGAGGAAGTGACACATTGTTGCAAATTCCTGTGACAATTGGCACTTTGATAAATATGCCCCTAACGATCGCATCATATGCTGTGTGTCCTTAACACTGAATGAGGATAAAAAAGTTTAAAGGGTGCCAGTGGAACTGAGATCAAATGCCAAATACAGAGCAGATAATATGGCTGATTCTTACTTTAGAAATATGCCTCGGTGCACTTTATAGTTTAACGGTGAAAAAAACAAACAAGCTAGTTTTGTAAAAGAAATCCAGCACAAACTAAACAAACACATAAGTGAACTTGTATTATCCATATACATCTATCACATTCTCTGATATTCCTTTTGTAAAACTAATTGTTCACAAAAACAGGTCTTTTCAGGAGCTTTTGTAACTGTGCCAAATAGGTAAACTCAATACAATGAAAAAATATTTTATTGTTAAACATAAGACCGCATATTAGCATTGTATACCTTTGAACAATTTTAAAATAGTATAATTTAAGAATACCCTGAATGACAAGCTGCTCTGCGTTGTTAATTTACAACACTGCCATTTGCTTTCCGTTAATAAAATGGCTGAATTTCTATGCGTAATTTTCATGTATTAACACATACATCTTATTACAATATTACAAATATAGTATAAGAAACATAATCTGTTGGCTTTTTATTTTTTGTAGTTCAGAAGTTTTCGGCATACTGTCCATACACATAATTTAATAAACTGCGATTTTCTTGTAGAAATCTAGAATCTGGTTACCACTATGACCTAATATAAAAGGAATCAGTACACACATGCACAGCATCCCATCAATATAAATAGAAATGATTTTCCTAGCCAATGTAATGAAGGTAATTTCATTAAGCCATATTTTCACATCATTTATTCTCCTGGATTCATGTGTTATTTTCTCCGGATCTAACTGTATAAATTGTATTATATGACTTTTTTTTTCCTCCCAGAAATCTTTGCTACTTCAGAAATGTTAAAAATAAAAAAAAAAAAAAAATTATTTCAGGGAAACCAGCAATACATGTTGGCAAAATGTAAGATAAGGATAACTAAAGGGCATATTCACTAAGATCGGAAAACTTTTCCCTGCATATGTGATATTGGTGATATCGATGTTACTGATATCAAAATTTACTAAGCACTTTCCAACTTTTTTCTTTTTACTGATACAACATTTTGCCAGGTTGAGGGTGGAAACAATCCTTTATTCTCTATGGAGATGGGTCTGTAGAATTTTTATAAGTCCCTGGTGTAATAATTAGCAATATCACTATCAAAGGGTCCCAATGACATTAATGTTAATTACAGTGTTATTACCACATTGATATTTACCGATATCTATTCTTAGCAATATTGATACTTTTTTTTTTCGCATTCATAAATTAGGGGGAAAAAGGAAATTGTGATGGAGAAAATAATGGCGAAAAATGGACAAAAAGATTAAAATGACCTTAGTAAATATCCCGATAAGTATTAAAGAATTCGTGATTAAGCCACGTTTGCTAACATTTTTATAGTTTCTGAACCATGAGAAAGAAACCCTGGAAGGGTTCATCCTTCACCAGTGAGATTCACTATATTGTAATAAAAGAGAACGGTGAGAAGTTATGTACCTTGCCGCAAGCAGAAATCGATGTGCAACAAATCATACAATGTAGCCTTATGTTTAGGAGTAGTCACAACACTGAGCCATGCACAGCTGTGAATGTGCAATCTAAATTAGAATGCTTTGGGGCGTTTTTACTAAGTAGAAATAATCAAATGCACCACAAGCCAATATATATGCATTTAACTAAATCACACTACCAGTAACTCCAATAATGGAAAACATTTAAATTTATGGAACAGCAACTCCTATCCAAGAAATTTAGTTTGCAGTTCTTATTTAATTTTCAACCAGCTGTTTGCACACATTAACATATCTCCACCCCCTTCCATTATTCTCATATCGACTTTAGATGATCCATATTCATGATGTGGGCCTAACAAGCCCTACAAAAAATAAAAAAATAAATGCATTTTGTACATGAAAATGTAATTCTATTATGCAGGTTACTTGGAGTGCAGAAACCTTTAGCAAAGATTAAAATCAAAGATTTTTCTCAATTATTTGCTTTGTTATAGCTCATTTATTACATCTGAATGGGAAAAAAATATAATAGGGTGACAGTATTCCTATGATTTTGCCATTTTCATCCCCCAAAAAGTGTGCATAAGATATAATAGTTTGTGGTGAGCAGTTTCTGAATAACATACAATGTGGGTCTTAATAAATTCTTTTAAAATGAAGTACAGCATAAAGCAAATTATCCTTGGTTAATGGCCTCTAATCAATTAACCAATCAGGAAAAAGCTTGGGGTATAAAAGGCCTGCCTGAGAGGAACCTTTTATACCCCAAACCTCTTCCTGATTTGTTAATTGATTACAGGCCATTAACCAATCAACAACAGGAATAGGCTATATATGTTTATGTTTAATGGCAGCCAGCAACCAGCTAAATTAACTCTAGTGTCAGGTAGCGGGCTTAGCCTGAAGCCAGCTGAGCTTTCCTGAGCACAAAGCTGCCACTGCAAGAATTTAGGAATGATCCCCCTACACTTTGTGCTGTGTGTATGGCACAGGCCTACTCTGAGCTTACTAGCACAGCTTATATATCAATGCGAGGTCAGAGGGTTGAGGGGGTGTTCTTAAGCCCCTATTCCTTGTGTAGAGTTCTCATTTTCCAATGGAGGACTCTTCCCCCAAGGTAAGCAAATCGGCTTACCATACAGCTGCCATTTTAGTGAGTCACTGCTTGTCTGACATTGAGCATGTCCTGTTGGCCAACCTGAGATTTTAGTTCCCTTAAATAGAATAACCTGATTTTAACCATAAATATCACATAACTGCCAGGAGATTTGCTTCTTTCCTAACGCATCTTTTACAAAAGATAATGTATATTTCCAGTAATAGTAAAAACTTTAAGACATTAGTGGAATGCCCTAAAGGGGAACTATAGTCAGATTACATCTTTACATATGCAGTACTGGCCAGTTTTCCATGGAAAGGTACCCTCCCCCAGACATGTTTGCCCTACCTACTACTTAGCACTTGTGCACAAGTCAGCTTTCCTTCTGTAATCCCCTGCATTCCAACTTAATATATGCGGCCAAAAGGCCAGCACACTGCTTAACCAATAGCAGTCAGGCAACTTTTTCTTCTGGTGTTGCCTGACTTGCAGGACAGAAAGAGGAGGGGGAGCGGGGGGAGGAAAATGTCAGCTCTCATGAAAACTAATTAAGGGAAACAAACGGAAAGTATTGTTAATTCCCTAAACTTTTTTTAACTATTTGTGTCAGCAATTGACTTATAGGGTAATTCAGCAAAGTCCGATATGTTGCATTATGGTGTGAATTCGCCTCTATTCTCTACTTCCCAGTGTTCGCTTACAGACAAAAGTCTGTGAAGTGGCGAATTTGCGACCAATTCGGAAGACTACGCTACAATCCGAGCGATGGCAACATTCGCTAACATACGGAGTTATTCGCATCATTTTGCGTGCGTGTGCATAATTATTTCATTATTTAGTTAATGTTTATAAAAATGTGACAAACTGCTCTGTTTTAAAATGGTCACAGCCCCTTGCAACAGTTTTCCTTTTATCGTAGTTAAAATTAAACTTGCTCTATATAAGTTTAGTGGAATATTTAAAGTAGACGCGAATTCGCTTCTCATCACTATCTAGAGGATGCGAATTCACTTTTGCTACTGGCGGATGGCGGCGATCGCTGTCGCATGCAGAGTGTGACATGAAATGTCAGATCGAAATAGGAGGCGAAGTCAAGCAGTGTGTAGTGAATTTGACAAGTGAAGGGCAGTGACATCAGTACCACAATGTTCCACTATTTACTCTGAGAATATTCCATCATTCTCTATGTCACATTGCTCACAGTACATGATGCAGATTAGTTGCTGTCGCCAATGTCACTTTTGAAGGAATAGTCGCCTTACGCAACACTAGTGCCCTGCCATCAACCCCCTAATTCGCCACTCTGGTCTGATGAATGCAAACATGCGAATTCGGAGCACTTCACCTAGTCGCATTCGCACCTTCAACACACTCCACTGCTTTTTAAATTGCCGAAGTACCTGTGCACACACATGCAAAGACCTATGTCGCTTCGCGACTAGCGTAGTTGCAATTAGAAACACATCCCAAGGAGTGTGGACAAATAAATTTTAGCCAATTGGATTGTGTTTTTGTTATTGCTATTACTGTTCATTGGTCTACGCAGAAGTATGCGTTCGCCTGTTCTACAAGCGTATTGAAGCAAATTTGCAACAATTGTTAGCGATGCGACTCAAATTGTCGTGAAGTCAACAACACATGCAAATTCGGACTTTGCTGAATTACCCCCTTAGTATAAAGGAGTTTTATATGTATCTGTGCAGTTATATCAGCACTATAGTGCCCCTTTAAGCATTTTGTCCTCTGCTTGAGCTGTGGGATAATCAGCTTATCTCTGAACACTTGCAGTAAGATTAAATATATGGATATATTATCTGTTAACATAAATATCTTTCTTTATATAAATATACCTTCATATTCACAAAGTGCAAAGGATCATTTCTAGGTCATTTTTTTGCCAAATTACAGTGATTATGCAAATTTAAGCAGCATAATTTCTGATAACTACCTAAAAAAGGCTACTTTGCTTCACTAAAATGTAAAAGTAATACATGGACATTGAAACCTTTTAGTTTTTGTGAATTCAAAGGTCTTAGATAATTGGATTGTTCAGAAAAGTGAAAGATGGTTGAATGTAGTAAAAAAAAATGTTTTTTCTGTACTTATTTGCTTTTTGATAATTTGGTCTATTTAATTGGAATGTAAGGCTGTTTCATTACACGTGTGATTCTGATTACATTTTGTCCTCTACAAAGGTTTTAATAGCGACTTTTAAATAGTGTTATTGGGTATTGCGGTTATCGCCCCAACTCTTTAAAAAGGGGTTTATTTATCAAGTATTTTTGGGATTTTTAAAGATCGAAAATAACTTTTTGATATAAAAAAATGCATAAAAAAGTTATTTCTTACATGGCAAAAAGAGTATTTTTAAATAGGCAATACCGACATAATCAAATAAAGACTGTTCCTCCAGCAATAGGCCTTTAAAAAACCTTTTCGACTTTGATAAATATCCTTTGATTCCTTCTTGCCGATCAGTTTGATTCCTATGAAAACTGTTTACCACTCCTCTAAACCTTTATTTTTTCTAGGGCAGGTGTGAGGTGGAGATCTAAATATCCCATTGAAATAGCACCAGAATTTTGTACATTTTTTTTTCAACCCAAATTTTTTTTTTTTAATAAATTGTAAAAACAAAGAATAAAAGCTACTGAGAAACAATACACTTTACATTACTTTGAATGGAGCTCGTTTTCCATCGATATCACTGATCTTTTCGATGGGGACTTAGAAAAAAAATGTTCTAAACCAAAATTTGTAGAGCAGTGATGGCTAACCTATGACATATGTGTGTGTCAGAGGTGAGATGCCGAGACGTTTTTGCTGACACGAGCCATGGCCCTGTTCACGTCTCACTCTCATGTGTTCCCACAGCAAATCCGCGACAATTTCTCATAGCAAAATTCGCAAACGCGACAATTTCCATTTTTCCTATGTCAAAACTGCGTTTCTCTCTGTCATCTTCCCTGTCAGCCCAATCTTTCTTTCTTAGTCGGGTTGGACGGGGCTAAATGATCACAATCTAGCAGGGATCTGATTGGAGGAGCTATAATGTCAATCATCAACTAGCCCTGCCTACCTGACTTGGGAAAGAAAAATCAGGCTGACAGGGAAGATGACAGAGAGAAACGCTGTATAAAGCTACATTTTTAAAAATACATAAATATTTACAAAAATGTTTATTTCATTAGTAGAATCTAAACTAGTATTAGAATTTTGAGGTGACAGGTGCACTTTAATTAAATCAAAAATATTGATATTGCCGATTTCAATATTTATGAAGCCCCTTCTGACCTTTTTCACTCTGAAAAGTGTTCGTTTGGTTGAAGGTGGAGAAAACCCATTATTCCTCATTGAGATGGTTTTGAACATTTTTCTAGGTCTCTGTCGAAAAGATCAGCGTCATTGATGGCAAAGGAGCAACATTAAATTAATGCAAAGTGTAGTGGGATTAACGCATCGATAAATTTTGTTCGCTATTACATAAATTGAGGGAAATCGAAAATGTATCGTATAGAAAAAAATGGTGATAAATGTGGCAAAACAGATCTAATTGTGGCAAATAGGTCAAAATTACCTTTATAAATTTCCCCTTTATTGTAGTGTCCCCAGACCAGGTTAAGTTAGGGAGTGGGGGCCATGTGCGGACTTGGCTAGCAATGGAACCAGCAATGTATAGGGTAACCATGCAGCACTTGCCAGTACAACCGTGTCCCTGAGAGCACAATTACACTGCTGCATTGCTGCACTGCTCAGTTTATCATGTTGGGATAAGATGGGGTTAATAGATTTTTTTATCTTATTTGCTACAGATTTGTCTTTTACTGATTTTTCATAAACAGACAAAAAAAGTAAATGGGATAAAGAAAATCATTTTTTTCTCTCTTTTTATAAATATCCCTTTATATTTACTTCGAAGAAGTATTGTGTGATATTAAAAAAATATGATCATTTAAAATTTTATTTGGCTACATCTGTCTGTTCATGGTCTAAGAATTCTGCTGAATCAGCAGTTGATGCAACAGGTGCCCGGCTGCACAAACAGTCTTTGCTTTCCTCCTCCGTAGACTCTACTACTATACATTCCTCACCCAGGTCACAGTTTATTTCCTGTGCTTTACAATCCTCATTTTCAGCTTCAACTGGTTCTTCTGGGCAGGTGTTTAGCATATTAGCAGTAAGATCAACTGTGGCCTCATGGTCCATTGCTTTGCACTGAATGGTTTCTGCTTCTTTTATTTCAGGACTCTGATGTGGACTGCCTGGGGCATGGGTGCTTTTGCCATGCCTAGATTTCCTTTCTGTGGGAAAATATTTTTTCTGAGAACTTGGGGATAATATCTTTTTAACGGATTTGCACTCATCAACTTTCAGTTTATTTGGTGGTCCCCAAATAAAATGCTCTGGTGGTTTGTAATGGGAACTGGCAAACCGCAAAAGTTTTCTCCTTTGTCTTCTGTCTTTAATAGTATATACAAAATATTCCAGCGCACTTTGCTTCATGTTTGGAATTGTGTTTTCAACGATAGACTCCTGCAGAAATAGTTTCACCAGAGGTGGTTTAAAGTCTTCATAGCCAAGCTCTCCAAGGCTTTTCAAAATTCGGGTAATTCTTAAGTAATTGTGCTGAGATCTGCAAGGATGAAAATGTTTTTATTATATATATATATACATACATATATATATAGAAAAAGACACCCTGGACTGTATAACAATTTATTCTGTCCACTGCAAATTTAAAAAAAAAATACCTTTATGATGTGCTAGGACAGGGGTCGGCAAAGTGTGGCTCTTTAGCCACATTGTTGTGGCTCGGAGCGCATCTTGCTGGCCTGCCCATGACCTCTGACACCTCTTCTGATTGGCCGTTGGCAGGTCATGTGAAAGCTCCTCCCCTTTTGCTACTCAGAAGAAAAGTTCACCGGTGGAGGAGGGAGTGAAATGGTTCCCTCCTCTACAAACTTTGCCGACTCCTGCGCTAGGATATCAATAACAAGGACTGCATTTAGGAGTGGCTTTAAATAGCTGTGCAAATGATCATTAGCTTTGGCTTACTTATCGATAAAAGAATTAAATAAAATATTTACCAATAAATATTGATGCAATAATACCGCTAAAATTTACATTATTTTCAACGGAACTCCTTTATTATCTCGCCACTTTTACTGCTGGGGACTTAGAAAACATTTTACAGACCCGTCTCGATAGGAAATAGTGGAATTTTGCCACCCTCCACCTGGTGATCATGTGCTAAGGCAGGGGTCCCCAAACTTTTTACACAGGCCAAATTCACTGTCCCTCAGACTGTTTGAAGGCCGGACTATAAAAAACTATGAACTGTTGTTTGCCCTACAACCCCCCTCCCATACTGTGCTATGCTGTTTAACCCCCCTCCCTACGTGCTGGCCTTTTTTCTGTCCCTACCTCTTCCCCTGCTCGGCTCTGTCTGCTGTAGAGATTAGTGTAAAATTCAGACATGTGTAAGTCATACAGGTTTTGCAGTTCTTGGAAAGAGTAGAGGACGGTTTTGTTAAAAAGTTGATTAATTATGTTTATCCCTTTTATTTTCCAGGTTGTGATGTTGAGGTCTGGAATGAGGTATGATAGGGAACTGATTGTTGCAGCAGGGGTTACAGTTGATTTAAATAACTTCCTGAGGTTCTCTTTGTACCATATTTTAATTAGGTTTCTGGTAATGCTCAGTCTGATTAAGTATATAGATGGGGGTTGTCTAGTAACCAAATATTGGGGGTATGTGAGGATCAGTATATGTACGTTGTATTTGGAGCCATTTTGTGTGTGTGAGGTCTGCATGTATTTGTTTTATGTAATCTGCCACAACTGCTTGTTGGTACCTCGTTAATTGTGGGACCTCCAGACCTCGCATTTCTCTAGGTCTATACAGGGTTGAGGCTGCTACTCTTTTCTGTTTATTGTTCAAGATAAAAGTGAGTAGTGAGCTTTGTAGATCTTTAAGGTATGGCATTGGTAGATGAATTGATTTTGTATGAAAAACATAAAATAGTTTAGCCACTATTAGCATTGTGCTGACTGCAATTCTGCCTAACCAGGAAAACATAGTCTGTATTGAGAGTTTGAACTTGTTTTTCACCTCTCAGATTAGTGGTAAATAGTTATAGTGAACGATTGCTGCTGGGCGTTTTTGTAAGTTTCAAGCCTTAATAGTCTATGTATGTTTCTCGCTAGTTAAAGGAGTATGTGTTGTTAAGCAAGCATAGATCTTTCTCTGCTAGTGTAATATTTAGTGCTTGTGTTTTACCCATGTTTATTCTTGTAATAAGATACTGCGCCAAATTCCTTTATTATATCGTGTAGAATTGGGAGGGCTTCTGTAGGCTTGGTTAAAGCCAAGATTATCATGAAAGTGGAAGTTGGGGAGATATTTATCAATGAATATTTCCCATCCCATTTCATTATCACTTCTATCTGGTTTAATTAGAGAAAACAGGTATGAAAATGGTAATGAAGTGCAACCAAATAAACAAAGTATTTTATCCTAAGGCCAGGGACCCACGAGCGTATATATGTGCGAATGTGCCCATCATTCTTTTAAAAAAAGCACACCGCAAAAATACACCGGCACACTTAGACTGGTGTATTTTCGGGACACCTTTTATATTTGTGCAATAGCACTTACGCACCCTTTATCTTTCCTGTGCGACTGCTGTTGTTCAATTTCTATCGCTACTAATTTGGTCGCATTGTTTGCATTTGCGTCCATACGCTAGAAAAAACACGGCATAAGCGTTCCAGTGCATGTAACTTTCTATGAAACACAAGTGGGACAGTGTACGCGTACCGGTCATGCAGTTATCTTTTTGCACCGTGGATTTTTGGCATTTTTTTTTTTTGCAACTTGCTTTTTTAAAAAAAAAACCGATGTGCACTTATGCGACAGTGTGACCCTAGCCTTACCATCCTTTTATAAATCTCTCCCATTTTAGTTTTATGAACTGAAACTGCTTTGTGGATATTCTAAAATTGTGGATCTGTGCTCCCAAAAATAATTTTTCAGTTCGGTGTTAGATTTTTTTTTTTTCTTTACAATTATAGGCCTTAGATCAGTGAGGGCGAACCTTTTCAGCACCAACTGCTGAAAAGTGACATCACTCACCAACGCCTTACCCCAAAGTGCAGGTGCTGGTGAGTGATGTCACCCTGCCTACACAGGCGAAAAGCTCTGTAGGGAAAATCCTATCGGCGAGTGCTCCTTCAGTGCAGGCCATGAACCCGACCTGACAGTTTTCAGGATGAATCCACGGGCCTACACTGAAGGAGCACTCTTAAAATATACTTAAAAATAAGTATATTACATATATTGCAAAAGTAATTTATTTAATAGTTACAATTACATGTGGAAAAAAACTGTTGGAGGCTGGGCTGTTCCTTTAAGGCTAGTTCCACTGTAAGATTTTGAATGTCATTCTGTAGATGTGATTACACCTATGGAGTTGTATCCCATTTTATCTCAATGGCACTGGCATTCACGCTGCACATTTTTTTGCATGTGCCTACCTGAAATTCCTCAATGTTTTAGGGAAGATAGCTTAGCCTGAATTTGACCTCCCCATTCACCCTTGTGTAGTGACATGTGAAAACATGGAAATCTGATAGGATGGGGCGTATTTATCAAAGGGTGAAATGAGATATGAAGAGATTGCAATTTACATACAGAATAAGAACCTTCCAATGTAGAATCCCTCAACAAAAGCATCAAATCAATTATCCGTTCTTTTTTGTGCCGTTGTTTCATTCATTTGTTTTTGATCATTGTCTGACAACTAATACGAGATCAAAAGCTTAGATATGCTTATCAAGAGACAAAACATGAAAGCCTTAAAATATTTCATTTCCTTATGGTCAACCAATTTTAATTTTGAAGTGCTTTTCTACAAGCATTAGCCTGCAGGAGATTATACATGAAAATACACCTGGATGATTGGCTTTGCTTAAGGTACAGTATACCACTATGGTATCAAAAGGCCAGGTGCAGATGGGGAAATTATCTGTATCTGAATGATGAGAAAAGCACAAATAGAATGATCAAGAGACAGTGCACTCCATGGCTTGCAAATGACAAACAATAAGAAAATTAAAAACATTTTGCCCTTGCTCAATGAGGTTAAATACATGAGTGCACTCACAGGATTTCTGATAAAAATCCAAAGCCATTAAATAACTAAGCCATAAAAGAAAATCTAGATTCGTACTCATTTAAATGCTGAAATCTTTCCTGCCAGTTGGGAGCACGGGAAACGCTTCCATTTTTATCGATCAATTTTATTCCAAAAAACTCCAACATCATTTTGTATGCTGCTTGGTACCTTTTATTGGCTTCCTTTGTCTTTTTAAACTCCTTCAAAAAAAGAGAAAGAGATAAAAATATTAATGAAAAGCTCATAAAATAAAGGATTGACGACCTTGAGGTTCCTGCCATGTCATCCATCTATCTGTATATCACCCACCTGTCCCTCCCTTCATCTGACATAGGTAAAGTATATCTACTTCTCAGGCTAGCTTTCATGGAATTAATGCTCTGAAAGACAGTTGTTTGGAATGCTAATCCTCAAATTCATTCCAACCCTACCCCCTCCCAAACCATTCTGTTCCATGGAACCTTTTTGGCTACATAATATCATATCGTAAATGTTTGTTGCTTAAATTGTAAAAAAAACAGAATACCAATATAAGTTAATGATTTCTTAAAATCAGCTTTGCTAATTCATATTAAAAACACCATGCCTGCCATTTATTTACTCTGCTTTATTTACGCTGCTTATTCTACTTTAGACAGTCCTTTACAATGCAGACTCGTTTTTACAATGCCCATTAGTCCCCCCTGAGGAGTTTTAGGCCTGGTAAGATGAAGAATCCATCAAAATGATGTCATTTCACTAAGTAGCAGTTTTCCAAAAGAGCAGGTTCTCCAATTTAGCAGAATTTAGAAGAAAGTAAGGCAGCTCTCCTTGCCTGTAAATACAGGAATGTTATTCTGCTATAAAGGTTCTGTACCAGATATAGAAGAAATGGGAAAAATGTTTTATTCTAGCATTAATTGTTGGTTCTGAAATGGTAGCACCTATTTTAATAAGATGTCAGTTCTGATTTTACTATCAGACAGTAATAATACTATTATTATTTACTGTGCAGAAATGACTTACCCACTTGAATGCAACCTTTTTTCACAATACGTTTTATTTTGTTTCTTGCATTTTGAAAATGCAACTTGCTAGAAGTCACATTTTCCTTTGACTTGCAGAGGCGGCTGCATCTCAGATACACAATAAGATGAACAATTGTTTTGAAGTTATGTGAAGGCCATAAACTATACCAACACATCTCACCAGACACCAATGATTTGCTTGTCTTGTGTTTAGAACCAATGTACAGTAGCAGATGGAAAAGTAGATCATAAATGCTGAAGGTGACAAGATCCTGTACCACTGTTTTGTAATGTGCATTGAGAGAAATGCTATTTTCTCCCAATTCTCTAGTTAAACAGTGTAGGTATGCCTAAGGGGATTTATTCTCTAATTAAACAGTATAGGTATGCCTAAGGGGATTTATTCTCTAATTAAACAGTATAGGTATGCCTAAGGGGGTTATTCTCTAATTAAACAGTATAGGTATGCCTAAGGGGGTTATTCTCTAATTAAACAGTACAGGTACGTCTAAGGCTAAGTTCACCCTAGCGTATTATTCTCAGTGCATAATACGCTCGGAAAAAAATATGCAAATTTGCTGAGCGTATTTTTCTTTTGAACTTACCAGCGACAGTGTGAACGCCCCCCTGTGTGGATGCATTGTATAATACGCTGGCCAAAATGCGGCACACAGCGTTTCAGACCCAGCGTATGTGCATCATACACCTGTGTGTCCAGAACTAGGTAAGCACTATTGGCTTTCATTGAGCAGTATTTTTTGTTTTTACATTAGCGTATTATGTGCTGAGCATAATACGCTACTGTGAACCTAGCCTAAAGGGGGTTATTCTCTAATTAAACAGTACAGGTATGTCTAAGGGGGTTATTCCCTAATTAAACAGTGCAGGTACATCTAAGGGGGTTATTCCCTAATTAAACAGTGCAGGTACATCTAAGGGGGTTATTCCCTAATTAAACAGTACAGGTACGTCTAAGGGGGTTATTCCCTAATTAAACAGTGCAGGTACATCTAAGGGGGTTATTCCCTAATTAAACAGTGCAGGTACATCTAAGGGGGTTATTGTCTAAAGTCTGGATTCAACTGTCGAATTCTCAAACAGCGGATTCCCACAGCAAATCTGTGACTGCGACAATTCTCCCATTGTAAAGTCGCAACTGCGACAATATTCCCATAATAAAATTGCAATGGTGGCTAAATCAGTCTACTATTAAACATGAATTAGGCACAAGATGACATATAAAAATAAGTATTATTCACTTATTTACAGCTAGTGGGATCTGATGAGACTGATGTCACTGCCCTTCACTGGAGGAATTATCCTCACTCCGCATGACTTCTCATCCTACTATTGTGAGACTGACTACGCCGTACTACGCATGCTACTGCGTCTGTCGATGTCCACTGCTCCATGAATAAGAAGTAGGGAATTTGCGTGTTCCTGCTTATAGTGACACAAACAGACGCAAAGTCACACTTTAATAAATGACCCCCATGCATGTGCCTGACCATTCTTATCATGCTGTTCTACGATTATTTTCCACCATAAAAAGACCTTCTATAATATTACTGTAGTATGTAAAACCTTGCCAACAAATTAATTCATGCATTCATTCATTAGCTGACTTTTCAAACATTCTAACCATTACAGAGATGTCTCTGTTTAATTCTGTTTTAAATGTGGCTGAGATGGTTTCCTTAACTGCTTTTCTAATGCTACAACCTCTTGCAAATGACTGCACTGGTTGCAGTAATAACAGATTATTTTTTAAGTTGCAAGAGTGCTGCACCCAGCTAGATCATTTCTCTGGCGTTTGCTGTATTGTTTGGAATATAAGATACACTTTTTAAATGGTAAAAACACCATTTAAAAACCAGTGCATCTTATATTCTAAAGGTTACAGTTGCATGGTCCAGCGTTTCATGATGCACTGACAATTTCTCCCATCCCCAGCACTGAATGGCATTCCTTGGGCTTCCTCCTCACCACAATCAGCTTCCCCCATAACAGGCTTTCTGCCTTGTCCTAGTCTTCTCCGCTACCTTAACACAAAGACATCACCGGTGCACAGTGGGCAGGGCACCAGCGACTTCATCAGAGCAGGCAGAAGCTGAAGCTGCAAGTATCGGAAGGAGAAGAGAGATCTGATAGTCTAAGTGTGTGAATGTGAGACAATGTGTGTCCAGGTGTGACTGTGTGTCCATGTGTGTTAATATGTGACTGTGTATATGTGTGACTGTGTGTATGTAGTGTGATGGACATATTTACGGACGTTATATTTTGCCCATATAGTCACTCTGTATCTATATGGACTTGTATTTTCGCTTCATAGTTTACCATGGACTTTTAGGCTTAGAATGAACTATACCTTTAAGGCCTAACCTTAGTTCTAAAATATTACTCAAGCAATATAACCTTGGCATTTAAGAAAGTGTTTTTCTGTCTGCATATAGATAGATAGCAAACAGTTAACCTTGCAATTTCTAAGGAATCTGCCTCCTTTTGAGACAGTATTTTTCTCCTGA
>WMED01003956.1:0-21377 GCA_019650415.1 Pipa parva
GAAGGGCTTGTGGGGGGCAGCACAGTGTGGGGAAGGGCTTGTGGGTGCTTCAATCTCACTTGATATACTTTGTATTTATAGTGACAATAAATATCTATTCTATTACCATATTGTTGGGGTGATTTGGGGGGATATGGGGCAAGTGGGGTGCGGAAATTCCCCTTCTTTTCAGTTGAGGAGTGATAGAAAAATTTTGAGAACCACTGGTATAACCTAACCTCCAACTCCAGTCCCAGCTTAGCAAGTGTATTTCCTTCCGGTCAACTACTGTGTTATACTGGAAAATGAAAGTCCTGCTACTTAATAAAGTACCTGTAAAAGGGCGAAATAAAATCCCATTTGCATTGTCATGGAAGTTATCTAAATACAGCACTTGTAAAAAATGTTTAAAGTTGAATTTGTGAACTGTGTTGTTTTCTGTCTGTTTTTAAAAATGCCGACACAAATGTATAGTAGCTATAAATGCATTTGAGGCATCCCTTTAAAGTTATGTTGCCTCTTTGAATTAAATTTTTTATGGCTTGTGATAGACTTTGGCATGAAGAACAATTGGCACTTTATGGGTAGCTGGGAAGTGAGCTGCGCAAGCTGAGAAGTTTTCTGATTCAGCGTGATTCACATTTGTAAACTGCTCTGATTTACAGTGTCTTGTTAGATTTGATGCAGTACCAGATCTGTACAAATGAGGTAGAATGCAGTAATGAGCATGCTAATCCCTGGCAAAGACGGCAGATCTACTGTTTACAGTGCTTAAATGTGTAATTGTGCAGTCAATTGTTTGTAGTTTAAGCACTGCCTGGATTGCAAAACCAGTGCTGGGGCAGTTAAATTCTGCCTTGGCAAGAACTCAAAATTACAGTCGTTTACCATAATTTGTTCTATGCAATGTTTCCCCCGAGGTTACCCTCCAGTCTATCAACAAAGAACCAGCTGTGGGCGGTTTGCTTACCTTTTGACTTAAAAAAAAAAATATATGTTTATACTATTAATACATATTGCAGACATGGTTGTTAATGTAATGACAATTAGTACAGTGTGGTGGCTCAGTGGTTGGCACTGCTGCCTTGCAGCGCTGGGTTCTGGGTACAATTCCACCCTGAACTTCATCTGCATGGAGTTTGTATGTTCTCCCCGCACTTGAGTGGGTTTCCTCCTGGCACTCCGGTTTCCTCCCACAATCCAAAAACATCCATCTGTGTATGTGACTGAATAGGGAAACTGGATTGTAAGTTCCACGGGGCAGGGACTGAAGTGAATGATGAATCTCTGCAAAGTGCGCCATAATATATCAGCGTTATATAAATGAATAAATACAATTCAATATTAATACATATTTATATTTCCTCCTTCCAGTTTCTCTCTAATATTGCATGCTTGTCACAGTGCATGACCTCTGTTAAAGTAGATGTAATTGCAGGTACAGGGACAAGCAAATAACCATCCCTACTTTACTACCTTTCTTCCAGGTGCAGTGTCATTGAACACCCATATCACATTTGTTAACAAGTAACCACCTTTTTGTGCTTAGTGATATTAATGTCTGTGGGGGGTTTTCTCATGAATATAAAGATCACTGAAAGTGCTGTATCAGTGTTCTTAATCATTTTTGCTGGTGGCTTCTGTTAAGCTAAATAAATAGCTGATATTTGTCATGTAATGATATCCTGACAGATTTTTAGGCTGGAGGAGAGGCAGTTGAAGGCAATTGTCTATGCTGTAAAGATATGAGATGTGCAGCATCTGAAACAGCGGATACTGGAAGCCTGTGCTAGCATTTCTTCTGCGGTGTTGCTATCAGTGTGTCAAGAGTGGGAAAAGAGGGTTGCGCTGACAATCAAACACAATGGGCAGCACTTTGAACACTTTATAAGTGGTCATGAACTTAATAACTCTTGAAAGAATATAGTTACATTAAAACCAATCACAACTGTTTTTCTTGTGAAATTCTCATTAAGTTTGATTTGTTACATGACCCTCTTCCCATTGGAAAAAATAAATTTGGATCCAAAATGGCTGACTTCAAATTGGCCGCCACCCATCTTGAAAAGAGTTTTCCCCCTCCCATATACTAATGTGCCACAAACAGGAAGTTGATAACACCAACCATTCCCATTTTATTTACGGTAGGTGTATCCATATAAATAGGCCACTCTGTGATTAGCACCACCAGTAGTTTGGAAGCTCAAACAAATCATAACTCGTACTAAATCACCCTTTAAAGTGCACCTGTCACCTCAAAACTCAATGCTGAATTATGTTCTACTAATGAAATAAACATTTTTGTAAATATATATGTATTAAAAAATGTACTTTTATACAGCGTTTCTCACTATCATCTTCCCTGTCAGCCTGACTTTTCTTTCTCCGAGTCGGGTTGGGTGGAGCTAAGAGGAAGTGTCATATGACTTTTACAATTATTCCCATAGCAAATCCGCAACTGCGACAAATTTCCCATAGTAAATTTGCCACTGCAATAATATTCCCACAGTAATACATGTGTGAGATTTGGCAGAGGGGGAGAGGAGACACGAGTATTTGGGGGCATGGAAATACCTTTTGAGTGACAGGTCCTATCGAAAATCCACGGCAAATAGAGCTGACAAGAGCCAGAGAGCCATTGTACTCAACATACCTCAGTGTGGAAGAGTGCTGACTGGAGGAGGATCACTGGAACTCAGGAGTAAGGTCAGAAGGGAAGGAGGACAGGCAGAGGAGGGAGGGTGGACGGGCATATTTCTTAAATATTTTAGCACACCATTTAGTTTGTGTGCTCCTTAAAATCCTTGGTGTGTCTTTATGGAGTAAAAAATATGGTATGCCTCACTAGTATAAAGCTGGGCTTACACTAGCTCAGGGGTTGGCAATCTTCGCAGAGGAGTCAGCCATTTCTCTCCCTCCTCCACCGTTGAAAAGTGCTCCTGGAGCCGCAAACAGGGAGGAGCGTGTAAGCTCCCGATTACATGACCTCCTGACATCCCATCACAAGAGACGTCAAAGGTCATTGGCGGGTGAGTGTTGAACAAGCTCGGAGCCGCACATCGCGGCCAAAGAACCAAAAGCGACTTTAATCCAGGTATCCATATGCCCACACATTCTGTTATACAGTCATTAATAATTCCACGCACATTAAACAAAATCTTCATTCTTACCATTTATATCTCCAATAACAATAATAATAATATAATAATGCTGACACTGGATACAAGCTATACATGCAGCAGTGTAGGGGGTAAGGTTTAGCATACGGCGACGCTGGTTAGCAGCCATTTTTATCTCTTTTATTAGAAAATCCACTGGAAATGTGCCAGAAGGTGTAGAAGCTGCGCATATTATATTATTTATTCTTTGCCTTTTCCAGGAGAACGTTAAGAGCAAATAAAAAGCGGTGATTCTGTTTTAAACAAATTCTGTGTTTACTGCCTGTAAAAAGAGGATAAGATTTCTCTTATTTCAAGCCCTACAGCAGCAGGGGCACCATTGGGCACCGGCGGCAGCTCCAGCAGCAGTACCGGAGGGAAGCTGAGTGAGTGACGGGGGAAATGGGAGTGGGACTGCTGCTGTGCTACACGGAGTCTGGCTGTAGGTGTTTCTAACACCCTATATTGCTGTCAGGCCTTCTACGCTCTGCTTAAACTACATCTCCCAGCATCCTGCAGCTTACCAGTGCAGCGTGGGCTGCCGCCTCCTGCTTTCTGCCGCCTCCCGGAAGTCTGTGCCGGACGAACAACACAGAAATCCGCAGCCGCACGATCACTCGATATTGCCGTATATCTATAAACCCCAGTGTGCGATATTATCGTAAATGATACATATCACCACACCCCTTCATAGCACTCTTCCCGGATGGATACAATGAAGTAAATAAAATATTATTTTGGTTTGCTTGTGTGTTTGTAGCAGAGATTACTGCTTAGATCAGCTGTATTATGCTTTCTTTAGGATTTGCTGTTTGATTTGGGTGTGTCATTTCTACTTTAAAAACTGGTTGCACCACCTTTAACAGATATGAGTGCAACTGCAATGCTTCCTGTTAACTGATTTAAAGAATTTTGAAATCCTACATTATGGAGCACTAGAACTGATTTTTATGTATAAATTATATATCGTATTTTTCGTTCCATAAGATACATCAGAAAACAAAATTCTGAACCAAATGGTGTGCTAAAATATTTAAAGGGGAGCTAATGGTAGAAATTAAATTTAATATACTATAAAATATATCTGGCACTAGCTGGGAAGTCCTAATTGTCATGGGGAATGGAGCAGCTGCTCCATTCCCCATGACAGCTAGGACTTCCCAGTTAGTGCCAGATATATTTTATAGTATATTTAATTTCTGCCTTTAGTTTCCCTTTAATAAAATATACCACTTCTCCCCTGCCTGCCCTCCTCCCATCTTTCCCATCCCTCCCTCCCCCTGCCATCCCTCCTGCCATTCTTTCCCATGCTTGCCATCCCTCCTGCCATTCTTTCCCATGCCTGCCATCCCTCCTGCCATCTCATCCCTCCCTGCCTACCCTCCTGCTGTCCTTCTCCATGTCTGCCCTCCTTCCCCATGTCTGCCATACCTCCCATCCCTCCCTCCTCTCCTTACTCCAGTGTTCCCGCGATGCACATCTTCTCAGTGTTTCTCCACAGTGAGGTAAGCTGAATGGGACAGTGCTCCTTGGATGCTTCGGGTCTTCCCGGCAGCTGCCGAATCCACGGCGAATAGTGCCAAAACCCAAAGCAGCCAAGGAGCGCTGCCGTACTCAACTCACCTCACTGTGGAGAAATGCTGAGAGGAGGTGCATCGCTGGAATGCTGGAGGAGGTGAGTCCGCATTTGCTTCTGCGGGGCAAATGGAGGGGGGTCGCTGTCTTACCGGCACCCCCTTCCCCCATGCCCTGAAGCGGCTAAAGAAAATTAACATTTGTTCCATAAGACGCACGGGCATTTCCCCCCAACTTTTGGGGGGAAAAAGTGCGGCTTATGGAGCGAAAAATGCGGTATTGAATATTTTATCCTAAAGTAGCTATTTATCCTTTTATTATATGAATTTATTGACCAGTGACCCAGCACAATGTTACAGCTTATTACCTTTCTATCTGCGTATGTAATATAAATTGATAGATTGTAAGCTCTATGGGGCAAGAGTCTCCATCCTCTTGTTTCATTCACAGCTTGGCATTTAAAGTGATATATCGTCATGATTTTACGCTTGAAATTTACTCACTTGTATTGTGTAATGCACTTTTCCCATGTCTGTACTATATTTGTATTGCTGAATTGCACAGCGCTGTGTAAATTATTGGTGCTTTATAAATAAAATTATACGTACATACGTACATGTTGCTTTTTAATAATTGCAGCCAACTCTTCTTTATAGAACTGCTTCAGACCCAAGGACCATCATCCCTATCGGTTACAGCAGGAATAATGGGACTTTTTCCCCTGAAAGGTCTCACTTTTCGTATTTCCCAAAAGTTTGTGGATTATCTTGGGGCTGTTTTGAGACTTTCTGGATAGGTTATTGCTGTGTCCTTTAGTAATTTGGACAAACTAAGCTCTCACAATTAATGTGGTGATAATGAAGTAGAAATGGTTTTATAACTCTTGCCACACTGACATTTTATTGAAATCTTGTAATTTTCCTGCTGTTCTTTCAATGATTTTTGCAACCGTGTAAAAATTCAGTGCAACTTACTTCTGCCTATTGGTAAGGTTTAGTATATTTTCAGAGTTGGCTTTAGTCAGAGCTGGCTATAAAGTAGCCTATTAAGGAGTCGGTTATTTTTGTATGCCTCGGTGATAAATGTGGTCCCTGATAAATCCAGTAATAAAAATGCATCGTCCCCAGGTGTCTCAAATTCCCGAGTCCCTGGTACATGTCTCCCACTTCTCTTTCCCTTTACGTAATGGCTGGCACATCACCAGAGCACAGCCAGTCAGGGATAAGTGGGCAGTGCATGGTGATGCCCTTGTTTAAATATATTGGTTTGTTCCTTAAAATATACTTGTTTCAAACTCTTATATTTACGTTAGGTCAAGGAAAATTGAGATGATTCCTAACAGGCAACCCCGAGTACAGGGTACAAATGTGCTGCCGCCCCCTAGAGGCAATGGGCAAATCATATATATATTGCTAGTACATACCACATCCTTTGTAAGTTAAAATGAAAGGTGCAGCTGTAAGGCAAATAATCAATATCTGCGCGTTTACTTGTTTTTGCAATGTATACTTGCTATGTCATCAAATGTGTCATCAGATTTTTGAATATAAAGGGAATATATGTATTTGCCAGGAAAAAATAATAAATATGAAAATTTCCATGCATTGTGATAGTGAGTTCCTGGAGAAATGCATGGCTTTCCATGACTACCTTTCTTCTTCCTCGTTTTGTACATTTTACCCGACTTACTGTAAATTGTCTGCTGAGTCCCAGACAACAGATGACTCTGTTAAACTAGATGTAATTGCCAGTAGAGGGCAATGCTGGTGACTGAATTTATACATGTTAGTGTTCCTTGTGGAATATAGAATGACTTGGTATTTACTGGGGTCTAGAGGTTTAGGGAGTAGACATTCTAGAAGCTCTGTGACTGTGCCATCCGTGGTTAAGAATGTAGTAAATAATAAGTGGTCATGGTTCGTTAACCTCATTATTAATCATTTGGTGCCAGTGTGATTTATTTCTATTTGGCTGTACACATTTCTGAAATATTTTATTGTACTCAAGCTGCAAAAAAAAATCTGCTAATTATCTTCATCTCTTTCTCTTTTGTGATGGAAAACAACAAAGATTTCTAGAGGCGCTAATACAACAATAATAAATTAGGATTGAATGCAAAAAGTCACTAGTGTGGAGATAGCACTCCCGTGAAATAAATTTCTTGCAGCTTTTTTCCAACGGAGCTGTTTCAAAGCCCAACTTCAAACACAAGCAACAGAAACGTGGATATTTCTGAAAAAAGCGCAAATATGCATAGTGCAGACTATTCACAAATGTAATAATTTGTATAGAGCCCAAACGTGCCCAAAATGAAGAGATATTTATGTTATTACAAGAAATCCAAAAAAAACCACGTGATATTTGGGTGGACTCTCACCAGATAAACATTGATAAAAGGCATTGTACAAAGATAATGGTGATCTTTTATCCCTTAGGCAGCTTCAACAAGGAACACACTTCATGGTAATCCAATATAAAAGAGGAGAGAGAAAACTCTACATAGTGTAATACCGTCTTTTATTCTATATCAATCAATTAAAAGTAGGAAATGCACTCACATGGTACATATCTTTAAAAATCACTGTTAAATATCCAAATGGAAATAACTTTTGTATGGCCAACAGATTTTCACCCTCTACAGAGATACAGATTTTACCGGTAGGAATGGTGCAGTCATCTCTTGTCTGAAACCGTGTCAGGGAATTCTGTGCCTGTATAATGTTGTCTCTGCGATTGCTCGACGCGTTTCGCCAACGCTGTGGCTTTCTCAAGAGCAAAAAGTGTTGTGTTGAGGTCTGTGCTAAAGAGCCTTTTTAAGCGCTGTGTGAATTGAAAAAATCTTGCCCCGGAAGTGACGAATATGATGTTACTTCCGGGTACGCGCATCACATGCGTTCCACTGTAGCTACTAATTCGCTTAGTGATTGGTGAATGGGGCGTTCCAAGCCTCGTTTTCAAACATTAGTAGAGTGGTGGTTTTTATGACCTACGACATCACTTCCGGGTATGCGCGTTGAATGCATTCCACTGTGGTTGCCAGTTTTGTTGCTGTAAGATAGAGGGGATGTTACCAGCCTCCACTTCAAACAGTTAGTGACAACCCATTGCAGCACTACAAAGTGTAATTATGCTAAATTTGGCTTCAATAATGAAGGGTACATTTCCAGTACACTCTCCTATATTTAGTGAGGATATTGGGAGACCAGTGCAGATAGATATATATTGTTGTTGATGGAAACATAATATTATTAGATAACATAAAAAAAATATATCTGTGATTATGTTTAATGCAGTAAATCATTGACTGTGTGATGTGTTGTTTGTGTCAGTACGTGCTTGACAGAGACATTAGATGGCTGCAAAAATCCTTTACAAATACACATGAACCAAAGACATGAAAAAAACAGAAATGGCATAGAAATATAATAGATTAAAAAATGATATATAAAACCTCATAAAAAAGTAATAAATATGCTTGAACAGTAAAAAGTCTGTAATAAAAGGCAAAGTAAAACATTAAAATGTTAAAAAAAAAAATTGTCTAAAAAACACACACAATACTGGAAAAGCAAGGAATGATTTTAAAAATAATATCTATATTGGAAAAACATGTTGGTGAATCAGAGTTAACTAGAAAATGTGTGACGTAACTTGTTAATAATAATTATAACATTATATGGAGGGATCACATTGCTAGAGTTATACACCCTGATTGTATTGGCTGTAGAAGATCCATGATGGATAATTTGATTTGCCAAAAAGAATTTTGTAAAAAAAATGTTTTAAATGAAAGACACACTCATATATGGAACTATAAATTGATTAAAAGGCTGCTAAATCTAGACTAATATTTAAGCCATTGGGGGACAGTGTATTATAATGGTAAATCCAATAAGTCTCTTGTTGCCGTAATTTTGTTAGCCTATCTCCTCCTCTAATGTGATGACCAATTTGTTCCAAAATGAGGATTTTGGTGTCATTGGGATTCTTGTTATGAAATTGTTTAAAGTGTGCTGAAACAGAATGTGCATCAAAGCCCCTTTTTATATTTCTAATGTGCTCATATAGTCTGGAACCTTAGGGACCTTTTAGTCCTTCCTATATAAAATTTTGAGCATGGACAAATAATCAAGTAAACTAGAAAGATGCTTTTGCAGTTGTGAAATTTAGTAAGTGTCTCTTTACTGCATATTCCTTTCTGTAGGGCTTTCGGTGCAATGAAAGCACAACAGGAGCATCTTGGTCTGTTGCAACAATAGGAACCTTTGAGGGAACTGGTATTGTCAGATAAAAAGAACTGATCTGAAATATTTGAAGGAGCTAAAATGTTTTTCAAGGTCTGTCCTTTGGAATAGATGAATTTAGGTTTCTCTGGCATATTAGGTCCCAAAATGGGGTCTGCCTGAATAATGTGCCAATGTTTCCCTATTGTGTCTGCTACTTTTCTGTGATTCACATTGAAACGTGATATGAATGATGTTGTATATTCTTCTGTGTTTCTATTAGAAACTTGTTTGTTGAGAATGTCAATTCTAGAAGTGTTTTCTGCTCTTAAAAAAGACTTGTTAATGAAAGCTGGATCATAATGTTTCTTTACAAATCTGTCAGCAAGTTCTTTAGACTGTTCGTTAAAATCAACTTGAGCAGTTCCTTCTCACCCTGAGAAATTGACTATAAGGTATACCCATAATCCAGTTATGATGATGCCCACTGTGTGCATTTAGAATATTGTTTACGTCTGTGGGCTTTCTGAACAATCTGGTATGAATCACATTGTCAATATGGAACAAAGTAAGATCAAGAAAGTTGATTTCTTTATGACTGGTTTGACATGTGAATTGTAAATTAAAATCATTATTGTTAAGATATTCCATAAAATCATTAATGCTCTCTTGGTTTCCATTCCAAATAAATAATATATCATCAATATATCTTAAAAACAAGGTGATGTGTTTAAAAAATGGACAGTTATTCCAAATACTCTCTTCCTCATTGTCATTGATCCTCTGCCATCAAAAGCATGACTGATCCTCTTATATATATCAGAATTGTCACGCGCCATGGTAAGGTTTTTACCAGTGCAAAATGGACCCCCCCCATGACAGATGTCTGGAATGAAGTCCTGGGAAGAAAGTAACTGTCAGCGGGGTATTTGCAGGTATATTAAAGTATGAAAAATAAATCCTGTAAGAGGATTGTCTGGGAAGCAGTAAAACTGTTCTGTCTGTAAAATA
This sequence comes from Pipa parva, assembly GCA_019650415.1. NCBI lineage: Eukaryota > Metazoa > Chordata > Amphibia > Anura > Pipidae > Pipa > Pipa parva. The sequence continues at coordinate 9,947 of WMED01003956.1, forward strand.
TTAATGTGAGTGGAGTTTATTGTTCTTTAGGCTGAAGGTTTAGAGATGTTTTATTGCACTGAACATAGTGAATGATATACTGAAATGGTTTCCTTTCAATAGGCAACACTTTTTGGCAAATGTTCTTGAAGTTATCTAAGGGTTTTGGATCACTCCATACATCTCCAAACACTGTTCCTTTTTTGTAACTTTTTTGTTATTCTAATTTTTTTTTTGCAGTGCTTGAGTCCGCGCCTGTTCCGAATTAGCCATCTAAGTACGGTGGATCTTGGGGAGGAGAACCAGGAGCTAGTAAGTTAGGTTTTGATGATTTATTTTAAACTATGTTTGCCAGGACATCCTTTCACTGTGAACTATTTTTTTGCTTTCAAGTTCCCCTTTTTTTTCCCCCCCCTCACTTTATTGAATTTCCATTATGTACAAACATAGCACTTGGTTACTGCTGTAGTAGTTGGTATCAGTTTTAAATTAAATGCAGCAGACTTTTATTGAAGTTGTTGCCTTGTATATGAAGCCTTTTAACATGGTACGTGCTGACATTAATTTAATACCAAGAATCTAGATTAAAATCATGCTATTCTTTCTCACATTAATAGGAGACTGAACTAAGCACCACATTCACTAAGGAAATCCCACCCAATGAAAATCTCTTGTCCCTTAAATACGAGGTGAGTCTGTATGTTGATTTTGATTTGGGCCTTCTATATATCACAGAAGGATTGTGCTAGTCTCCGATTTTACTATTTGCTGTTTTTAATGTATACCCAATAAAGAAGTGTAATTTTTTACCTTACGCAGTGCCGGAGATCACTTTTTGAACTGCTGTGATTTGGTCCTTCTCCTCTCCTTGTGCACCCGATTTACTTGCACTGTCTGCATTGAGGCGGATTGAGCAGTCTCTGTTTGTTTCCCTCTATATAACACTATACAATAAGAAGATCTGCTTGGTCCACATTGATAAATACCTGGCAAACAGTTTAAATGTAAATCTAAACAAAAACTACAATTTCACACTGCAGTTAATAATCCCATATGCAGCTACCAAAGGATATTACCAGATGAGAGCTGGTATTAAGAAAATATTGGTAATGGGGGGGTGGGGGGTTGTTTTTAATCAGGAAGACACTAGACACAGTCCTATGGGGGGGGCGCGCCGCCTTTAGTTACACTACCAAAAGTTATGGTCCTTCATGAGCTATAACTCTACTTACTGGTATAAACCCATCATTCTAGTAGGATCCACCAAAAGCTTCTAATTTCCAATCTACAAGGGGCATTGCTGAAAAGGGGGTGAAAACATTCAAAGGTTACATGTCCTAAAAAAATAAAGTTGTATAAGGTATATTAATTTGATTGCCTTTTTACTTTCCTAACCAAATCATCAATACCTCTAGCCAGGCAATTCAACTAAGAGATACTTTAAATGCCCATGATTAAGTTAAAAGGAATTGCTGTTACAATATACACACAAAGACAGCACACCAATGGCTGCTTTAAAATAAAGATGGCTGAAAGCTACTGTACATTTAATCTGTGCTTCCAACAGTTCTAAATTGTGTCTAAAGTGATGATATTCAGCTTTAAATATTGTGCGTTCAGGCACCCTCCCTTTCTGTTATTATTTAAAGCACCACAAAAAACAATGGGACCGGATGAGGTCTATTTAATACAGTGGCTGCTATCAGTAAATATAAAAACAGATGGAAAAGAAAAGCCAGTCCCTTTTGTACAATCCTGAGAGCTGCTGACCATTTGCAAATCCGTGAATTTAACTTCAAAAAACATTTTACAAGTGCTGTATTTGAATAATTACTATGTCAAACCAAATGGGATTGTTTATTTGTCTGATATTACTGGAAGGAACAATCTGGCCAAAAATAAAATAAAACACATTTATTTATTTAGGCCAATTACCACGTTATTAAATACAATTTTATTAATTTTTTTTTTAAAAGTCAAAATTCTTACCTGTAAAGAAGTGCTATACAGCACTTCTGTGTTGCATACGCCATCTACAGACTCTGCCAGCGACTCTGCAACATCCTGAATCAGCTGATCCCTCTCAGGAGCACATTCCTCACCAGCCATGTTCCTAGTGAAGCCCCACATTGGCATTTCCTGTAAGTCACATGGGAAAGCATGCACATCATCAAGGGAGGACATGTTGATCACGTGCACACTCTCCTATGTGACTTCTAGGAAGTGCTGTTGCGGGGCTTCATGAGAACTGCTCCTGTAAGGAATCTGCTGATTCGTAATGCAGTGGAGTCATCGGCAGAGTCTGAAGAATGGAGTATGCAACACGGAAGTGCTGTATAGCACTACTTTACTGTATATAGTACTTTCCATTCCTAACATAAAGCCAGGACTGTCCAACAAACCTCCCAGTTATGGACAAAACCTAAGTTTCCTTAAGTAATTTTCTTCTGTTTCCTGTTGTGTAGAGTCTGGACTATGATAACAGTGAAAATCTGTTGTTTATGGAAGAAGAACGTAGAATAAACCATGCGGTAAGTATAAGCTTTATTATAAGGCATAATTGCAGTTACATTTCCAAGCCCAAACTTGGTTTAGTCATCATTTTGCTTGCTCCCAAGAAATGACATGACATTCTTAAGGGGGAGGAGTGGGGAAATACCAGCCTGTCTTTTATTCTCCAGCACTGCCTCCTGCTCTCATTAGATTGCCAAGCTCTGCTGCTCTTCACAGCCCTACCATCCTCTTCACCTCCTGTTCCTGTGTGTTTTCGCAAATAGAGCAAGCGCAGTAGCAGTTTTCTGATGCAGATCGGCTTACTGCGCTTGCTACATTTCTAAATAGCAAAGCGTCCGTAGCCTGTAGTAAAAGCCAGTCATGTCGCCCTACCCTTTGAATATACAAATGTCAAGAAATGGACGTCCCAAGAGTGAACTTTTTATTGTACCAGCTTCACAAACAATGTTTTGGGGGGGGGGGGAACTGAGCCTGTGCACAATAGGGTGTGTTTATACACACCAGATACTGTGGGCATGACTATAATCTCAGTTAACTGCAGTATATGCATACATTAAACTGTCCAGTGATTGTGTTTATTGGTCACCGCTCCACTCCGTGTTTGCAATACTTTTAAATATCAAAGCAAACACTTATTATGCAAATGATTTTTAATGCATCGAGCATATCTCTAAAAAAATGTTATCTTTCTGTTTAGCTTTTTTTTTATATAAGGTTACTTGCAATACTGGGGTGAGGTAAAGGGGTTTTGAGTTTAAATGGCTGAATCACATACAGCTCATTATAAGGAATGGAGACTATGCTTTACTAACCAAATCCGCGGTTTTATTTCAGGCATTTCGATCCGTGGAGGTCACTCGCTGGCTTATTTGCGGCATGATTGGGATTTTTACTGGACTAGTAGCATGCTTTATTGACATCATGGTGGAGAAACTAGCTGACGTCAAGTACAAAGTAATAAAAGATAGTATCCTTTTCCGCAGATGGCTGCCTGAGCTAATTTATGCAGGCCTGTGTACAAGCATGTCTGTTTCACCATCAAACTACTATGGCATGTGTTACTTGATTTTACAAACGAGGAACCCATCCTCTGGTCGATTATTGGCCAGGTACTATCATTACTATGTAGTACCTAGAGCGGACCATAGCTATGCATCCAGAATCACACTATATTCTATGCAGAACTCCTGGTAAGTGCACAGGGTGTAGAGAGGTAAATGATGCATGTAATACTTGTACATTAGAAAGATGTCTTATGTCTTTGTCTTGTTCCCACTGAATACAAGACATACTGTCTAATTTGATGCCAAAATCTCTGATTCCATTTAGATTTCCTTAACAGAAATCCACTGAGACATTGACAAATTCACAGAGAAAGGAGGATTGTCCTTCTCCTTGCTGCTGTGGGCAACATTGAACTCTGCCTTTATCATGGTCGGCTCTCTCTTGGTTGCCTATATAGAAGTGAGTTTCCCCCACACCCCAGTCCAGCTTTTTTTCACATTTATGATAGTGGGACTGTACTGTTTCTTTAAGTAGATAAGTGCAATATTTTACTGTATTATGTGCTATCTCCAAATCATTCCTTTCTAGCGAACTTCGAATCTCAGCATCCTCAGGCAGCTAAATGCTGTTGGGGGTAGCTATTTAGAAACATGCTATGCAGTTGAAAGTTGGATTGCTAAGCAGCTGATTGATAGTCTCTACATCCCCCCAAATTAGTTTATGAATTATGACATTTAGTGATCATTTATAAATTCTATATAAGAATAATGTTAATAAGATGAAACTTTCCTTTTTGCTTTTTCTTTCAGCCTGTGGCAGCTGGCAGTGGCATTCCACAGATTAAGTGTTTTTTAAACGGGGTCAAGATTCCACATGTTGTAAGATTGAAGGTACCATTTCAAACTTCATTTCATTAATGTTAACAGGTGCAAAGACTGGGATGACCATGCTTTACAGTAAAATAGAATTCAGTATAATTTATTTAGTTCACATGCAATACCTATGTTTCTAGATGTGCGTTATTTTACACTTATAATTAAAGTTTTACGTAATTTTGAGAAATGACGATTCTAATCTTAGACCTTGAGCTGTTGCTGAACTAACATTCTCAGCACTGGCTGTGGCATGAAGAGGAAAAGTTACAGTTCAACATCAACTTGGATACAAAAGAATAGCCATCACTAACAGAATAACCTGGATAGCAGACCTTTCTGGATCATGTTGCCTTGACACATTAATCAAGCATGAACTTTTTGAATTAATTTGTAATTGGTAATAGCAACAGATATGATTATGCTGATTGTCAGCAACACAGTCTTTTCATCCAGATATATGGAACTGAAGCAAGTAATTCTACCTTTTCATAGCTCTATATAGAAAGCATAACCCAACCTGATAAAGTAGAAATTGTACAATTCTGCAGTACTGACTTGTATAGTAAAGGACAGTCAGAGTTAAGTTGTGGTGCTAACTTCCTGTTTAGGTCTGTTTATTGCAAGCCACCAACCAGGAAGTGAAAATCATTTTGAGCAAATGGCTGAATAACTTCTCCATTTCCAAATCGGTCCCTACACACTAGCAGAGTGAGCTGTTGGAGCCAGTGGTAGCCAAACCTGCAAATGAACACTGTAGATTGGGAACTGTAATGCAAGCATTAGCAGTAAAAGAGATTTAAAGGGACACCATTCTCTTTGAATTAATAGGCATAAAATACATGTTTTTACTGTATTATTCAAATAAATCCGAAATCTCTTAATATAAAAGATTGCATATATTTTAAAATAAAAAGCCTCTTTAGACTAGAACTAAAGCTTGTTTTCTTATGACTGATTCTTAAGGGGGGAGCGGAGTTTTTACCGATCACCTCTTTGGTTCCACCGCTGCCTTCTAACTTCAAGATAGTTGATATTCTTCACGCCTTCCCTTAAACATCCCCTTTTTTCCCTCCTGCGCATAATCAGAAGCAGTTTGAGCATGAGCAGAAGAAAAAGATTGCCAGTGCTGAAGAGGAAGCAGGAAGTGAAGAGGAACCAGCGATGAAAGAGAAGAAAACGAGATTGGCTTTTTATTTAAGCAGGGGGGCAGAGCTGGAGCCAAGGAGGTGATCGTATGTATTTCCTCCCTCCCACCTAGAAAAAAAGCTTTAGTTCTTCTTTAATAAGCCTTTATTGCAACTCTATATAAAAAAAAAAAAATCACAATTTATCATGCACTAACCTGATTGGAGTGTTTAGTGCACCACAGCTAACTGAATAGACAGGATCCAATCAGAAATGAGCAAACAGACCCTGCAGGTTCAAGGGAGCCAAAATAGTAATATAAAATACAATTTATAACTGAAATGTATAACTGTATGCTCAGTATTTAAAGCATCAAACTATTCATTTCAGTGTTAATATACATAAAATAAGAACTTTCGTATTAATCAGGGTTTTGTGTCCCTTTAAGAGAAACTAAACCTTCACTTAATTCCTATATTGGTTTATTGTGCATATCCCCACTATACAGACTGCTACATTGTAAGATATATAAACCTTGCCTGTCATTTGTTCTGATCATCTGAAATTGCTTCTGGCATAAACATTCATAACCACTATACTGGATTCCATAAAGTCACTGTCTACTTCTACAGCCATGTTCAAACTCATCCAGACTGTCGCTACACTTAATCGATGGCTCTTAGTGATTGGCATTATTGAATGAAGTGCGATTTCTGTGCTGGGCAGGCACTTCTTTGTCAAGTTGGAATTGCATGCACTGGCATAGCTAATGTAGTTGTGCCCATACCCTGACCAGCAATCTCTGGTTCGGATAGAGTGTAAAGGCTTATGTGATACCACAGTAGGGGAATAAATGAAATGAAAATATATTGTGCTGCATGGTTCAGAATACAGTAAGAGTTTAAATAAACAAAAGTGGTAGGTAATGCTTCAAGCTCGTTCTTCTCAATATGTGAGCTTTTTAAAAAAAAAAAAATCAAAACTTTTCTTCAATCCCCAATATACAGAATTGCTTTAGCAATAGAGAAAAACAATTCAGTCACAGAAAACCAGTCCTTCAGAAGCCTATATGAAAAGGTCAGGGATTTCACCCACATGGCAGACAAATGCAGCAAGGATTTCACTTAGGCTTTTTTAAATTCACTGCTGTTTAGTAATTTTCTGATTCTTCTCATGGTAAATAATCTCTGCTGCTCCCCACCAGCTCTCTTTAATCAGGCATCTCATATGTTGCTGGGTTTGGGAGTGACCTTTCCACTTAAGTGCTTCTGTCACTCCATAATACTGGTTTTTAATGTCACATAAACAGCTCAGTAATAGTCAATAGAAAGCAGTTCATTCAGTAACCTTGGTGGCACATAGACTCCATCAGATGCCCCTTTGTTTTCTGCCTGCACACATCACATACATGCTGATGTAGTAATTGACAAACCACGTTTGAACAACAATGGAATCTTAATAAAATTAGTTTTGGTGAATGTGTACAAAACAAACTTCTAGCCACACACCAATACCGTGCAAAATAATTCCATATGCAGCATGTCATCAGGTATGTTTGCTTATATCTTCATGTGAGCTACATCTAAGCTGATTCTGATGCCTTTTGTGCTAATTAAAAGCTTGGTTGCCTGTGCGAGATGATTCAATAAATGATGCTTGGAGTATATGTAAATGAAGTGCTTCTCTTTAGGCAATATTTGGAAATATGGATATAGAAACATTTGGTTTTATTTATGGTATTTGGTTCCTTAGGGACTTATGAATATGAGTATACATTTGTTCTTCTTTGACAGACATTAATTGTAAAGGTAATTGGGGTTATATTCTCTGTCTCCGGAGGTCTAGCAGTTGGAAAGGTAAGTTGAATTTTTGTGCATGAGTCTTTTTTAAACTAAACCTTCCCTTAATTCCTATATTGGTTTATTGTGCATATCCCAACTATACAGACTGCTACATTGTAAGATATATAAACCTTGCCTGCCATTTGTTCTGATCTTTAAAGAAACGGCAACAAAAATTATTTGTTTACCGTACTTACTGGGAGCCAGGGAGCAGAGAGTGATTGGGAAAAATGCTGTCCCCTCTGGGGAGAAAAAATTATGACTGCAGAATTTAGAATAGACTGGAGTGGGGAGAGGTAGGAAACTGGAAGGCCAGATAGAAGAACATTGCAGTAGTCCAAGCAGGATAGGACGAGAGCATGCATGAGAGTGTTAGCAGTGGAGTGAGAGAGAAAGGGGCGGATTTTGGCAATGTTGTGAAGGAAAAATTGACAGGATTTAGTAGTGGAAGAGATGTGATTAGAGAAGGAAAGAGCAGAGTCAAAAGTTACTCCAAGACAACGTACAGAAGTTGCAGGGTTGATAATCACACCATCAACTTGAATGGAAAAGGTAGGAATGGTCCAAGTTTGGGTGGGAAGATAATCATTTCCGTTTTAGCAAGATTTAATTTGAGCTGTCACTTGGCCATCCACGAGGAGATTGCCAGAAGACAGCTGGAAATTTGAGACTATAATTCTGGTATTAGCACAGGAACAGATAAATAAATTTGGGTATCGTCAGCATACAAGTGATACTGAAGACCAAATGAATTGATATCACCCAAGGAAAGAGTGTAGAGGGAGAACAGGAGAGGGCCAAGGACAGAGCCTTGGGGCACCCCCATTTTAAGTGGGACAGGAGAAGTGGCATCGTTAGCATGGGAGACAAAAAGGGAACGATTGGAAATATAAGGAGCCAGCAAAGAAGCAGCTTGATCACAGACACCAAGTGCATGGAGATTTTGAATAAGAAGGGAGTGGTCAGCAGTGTCAAATGCGGAGGATAGTTTTAGGAGAATTAGAACAGAAAAGAGACCCTTGGCTTTGGCAACCTTTTGATCGATTGCAACTTTACAAAGAGCGATCTCCATATAGTGCCCCAGCCTAAAACGAGACTGCAGCGGGTTAAGAAGATGGTGCACATGCAGAAAGTTAGTAAGGAGGGTACAGGCAAGATGTTCTAGACCAGCGGTTCTCAACCTTGTTGAGACCGCGACCCCCCTCTGACGTCGCCGCGCGGCGTGATGAAGTTTTGGCCGAACATCATCACATACGCGCGTCACGTGGTGATGGTCGGCCAAAACGTCATCACGCCGCGCATCACGTGATGACGTTTACTGCCGACGTCACCCACAGGGACCCTTATAAGAAGGGTTCCTGCGGGTGCTTCCGGGAGTCGGCGCAATTCTCGACCACAGTGGGACGGCCTCGCGACCCCGCCAGGTTGAAAACCGCTGTTCTAGATGTTTAGAAGCCAGTGGCAATGGAAAGACAGGACAGTAGTTAGCAAGGCATGCAGAGTCCAGCGTAGCTTTTTAAAGGATGGGTTTAACACAGGCCTGTTTAAAAGAAGAGGGGAAAGTTCCAGAGGACATGGAAGAGTTAAACAGGCACATAAGGGCTGGCACAAGGACAGAATCACAGCACTTAATTAAAGAAGAAGGCATGGGGTCAAGCAAGCATGTCATGAGACAGAGGAAGAGAGAAGTTGAGAAACTTCAGACTGGGTAGCAGGAGAGAAACAATTCAGAAACTCAGCTGGGGGCGTAGGTAGAATAACGTCTGTGTCATTAGGAGGAACAGCAATATGGTTGCGAATAATATCAATTTTATTTCTAAAGAAGTCGGCAAACTCTTGTAGGGACTGCAGTGGCGTTTGCACGCCTGAGGGCAAGGGATGTAGAAAGGAGTAGAAAATGGAGAACAGACAACAGGGATTTGATTTATTCTGTTTGAGAGTTCTGAAATAGGATGGTTTGGCTAGAGAGAGAGAGGAGTTAAGGCATGAGAGTAGAAGTTTATAATGTAGAAAGTCTGCTCAGGAACGGGATTTCCTCCACAAACATTCTGCACAACGCATGCAGGATCTAATAAAACACGTCTCTGCATTTAGCTAGGGGCGAGCATTATTAATATGAATCAGTTTGGGCCGCAGGGGGGCAAATGAGTCAATAATAGTAGACAAAATGGTGTTATAGGAAGTAGCCAGTGCATCAAAATCATTGGAGGGCAGGGACGCGGACAGGCCAGAGGACAGAGAAGTAGCAAAGTCTTGTCTATCAATGGCGGGCGTGTTGTGAATAAATATTTTAGTGGGTGGAAAGGGAGAGTATGAGATAGAAAAGGTAAGAAGGTGATGATCCAAGGGAGGGAAAGTGCTGATATTAAGAGCAGAAAGAGAAGCATTTTTGGTAAAGACCAGATCTAGAAAGTCACCTATGGGTGCTAGAGTTAGTCCACTGGTTAAGGTCAAAGGAGGTTAAATGGAGAGAATGAGAAGGCCAAGATAGAGAGGGGTCATCAGTGTGACAGTTAAAGTCCCCCATAATGAGCACAGGGCTGCCCTGTATTGTGCGATATTTTGGTATTCACCTTGCACTTGTGTAGAGAATTACGGTAATTTTAATATGTTGCAATAACAGAAAAGAAAAGTGGTTGTACACGCCAATAGCTTCTGCTTTCTGTGAATCCAGGAAGGCCCCATGATTCATTCAGGATCTGTGATTGCTGCCGGGATTTCACAAGGGAGATCAACCTCACTCAAGAAGGATTTCAAGGTCAGTCTGTAAATCATGCACAATGTCCAAAATTAGCTAGAAAACAGATTGTATAAAGGGTCTAGGCATAATGCTAATAATTCAAGTCTTAAATCCACTCTCCCCTCCTATATTTTTCATCTTCTTTTGTTTGTTTGTTTGATAATAGCCTTTTCATGCCTGTTAACATTTTTCAGAAACCTCTTGATTTTTGTTTTTTTCTAACTATTTTTGTATTGTATTTGAAGACTATCACACCAGTATGGTCATAGACTTGTGATTATACTTATGTCTGATTTTCTCCTTCACCCACACACAGATGTGGCTGTCACTAAATGAAACTGGATGGGATAGTTGAAATCTCTTTTTGGGATGGATATTCAGCCAGTGACTGTTAACAATAAATGCTACATTGTTAGAGTGCAGATATTTCTTATGTGATGCAATAAGCTGTACCCTTGCACTTTACTGTTTATTTATAATGTAAATGAAAGAAAACTATTTGTCTAATAAAGTGAACTCTCTTCATACATGGGGGGTACTCTTATGTTTACTTAGACCACAGGGGATCGATAACACCAGAACAAGATAATTACCATTTGAGTAAGTTGATAAACAATAGATTCAGCTGTGAGAGAGGAAATATACACACAAACACACAGCACTATAAATTAGGAAACAATAGTTCAATCTTGACATGTTTACAAATACCATATAGGAAAAAAAAACTGCCTTTGGAAACCAAATAGGAATTTTTTTTTTTTAGTGTTACTTGACCTTTATTTCAAGAGGATAGTTTATTTTCCATGTGCCTTTAAGTTTCTGATTTGCTGTATTTCTTTTGCTCAGTAAAGGCGTTCTCTAGGGCAGTGATGGTGAACACAGGGCACACAGATCCCTCTCTGTTGGCACGCGAGCAGTCGGCAAAGCTGTCTTCAGTACAGGCTGTAGACCCAAACCAACAGTTTTCAGGAGGGATCCGTGGACTACAAACCGGATTCTAAAAAAAGTTGGGACACTAAACAAATTGTGAATAAAAACTGAATGCAATGATGTGGAGGTGCCAACATCTAACATTTTATTCAGAATAGAACACAAATCACAGATCAAAAGTTTAAACTGAGAGAATGTAGCATTTTAAGGGAAAAATATGTTTCAAAATTTCATGGAGTCAATAAATCCCAAAAAAGTTGGGACAAGGCCATTTTTTACCACTGTGTGGCATCCCCCCCCTTCTTCTTACAACACTCAACAGACGTCTGGGGACAGAGGAGACCAGTTTCTGAAGTTTCTTTGCACTGTAGAGTTTCAGCTGGGCACGGCGGATGGCACTGTGGATTGTGTTCACTGACAAT
>WMED01003957.1:0-21377 GCA_019650415.1 Pipa parva
GGGTCTGGGGGCCATGGGAACCCCTAACCCACACTTACCGGCAGAGTTTCACATCCACGTGCTGCCTGCTTTGCAGGATGGAGAAGTGAGACCGGGAATACTAATTATGTGTATTCCTGGTCTCCTATTCACTCATGTGACCGATCGGGTCACATGAGCCTGACCCTAACCCCTGAGAGAGTCAATCTGACTCTCTAGTCTAGAAGGGGATTTAGCTGCCGGTCCTCGGCAGGCTTTCAGCGCTACACCGGGTGTTTTTTTCCCGATGTAGCGCTGAAAGCCTGCCGAGGACCGGCAGCTATTGGTCCGCGGACCGGACCACCACTTTGAGAAGGACTGGTCTAGTCCACTCAGTGTCCACAGTATTTTAAACTACCATTATTTTTACACAAATGTCTAAAAGAATGTAAAAAATAGTCTCACTTACTTTCTAGAAGCAGTAAACGTTTATACTAACTTACTGTTTCTATTTCCCTAAACTACTACACCATAAGTGTGTGCACAGGGTGTGCCTGGTGTGCCCGGGCACACCCTAATGGAAGCACGCAGGATGATACACCGTGTATAAAAATGCCAGTGTGAACCTGGCCTTAAGATTTTTTTCTTTAGAGGCACACCCTAATGAAATGGCCTGAGCACACCTATGAACTACACCAGCGGTCGGCAAACCGTGACTCGCGAGCAACATTTGGCTCTTTCACCGCGGCGTGCGGCTCCTAGTGAGCTGCCCTCCCACCCGCCCCCGGCCTTTGACATCTCTTGTGATGGGACGTCAAAGGTCATGTGATCGGGACCCCACAAGCTCCTCCCCCTGTGCGGCTCCTGGTCAATTTGCAGAGGTGAAGGAGGGAGATGTGAGGTTCAATACTTACCGCTCCTGCCGCTCCCGCGTCGGGCATCGCGGCGCCGCGGCTCTTCCGGGATGCGGCCGCCGCGCATGCGCACTGACGTCATAGTGCGCACGTCGCAGAGGCGCGCTTTTTGAATGGGTTGGCGCGATCTTCTGACAGGCTCCCTAGCTATTTAAGGGAGACTGTCAGAATAGATCGGCACCTGATTATAGGTTTTCCCTACCTAACCCTTGCCTTGTCACAGTAACCCTTGCCTTGTCACAGTAACCCTTGCCTTGTCACAGTGACCCTTGCCTTGTCACAGTAACCCTTGCCTTGTCACAGTAACCCTTGCCTTGTCAGTAACCCTTGCCTTGCCACAGTACCCTAGCTTTGTCATTGTACTTTGCCTTGCCACAATCATCTTGCCGTGTTTCAGTTTTCTGTTCTCCTCGCCTGTTGGGTTCAAATTGGGAAACTCTCCGTGTCCCGCCGGGGTGCTCAGTCCTAGGGGCCGCGACCTGGGTTCCCCTCGCAGCAAAGGCCTAACCTCCTTGCGGGGGCTCTAGGTGAAAACCAGGGGTTCCTTAGACTCCGCGCCCTAGTGGTTGTTTGCCTTGGCGGGGTAGGGGAGGTCGCCATCTTCCCTAGACCCAGATCATAACAGGAGAGAAATGGCTCCCTCCTCGGAGAAGATTGCCAACCCCTGAACTACACAATCATCAATCTCCACTCCCTTTCTGGAATGTTATTTTTCAAGTTTGTTTTTCCACACCGCATGATATTGTGCCTAATTTTAAATATGTTTTACAATTAATAATAATAATAATAATAATAATAATAATTTTAATTCATATTATTATATTTTATAATAATTATATTACAAATTTATAATAATTAATAGTATTATAATTTAATATTTATTATATTTATAATAATAAATAATAACAGTAATTATCTTCCAAATATCGCCTCACTTTTAATCAGAATTTATTGGAAATAACCATACTTATGTAAACTCTAATGGTGAAAACATTATGATTGTTTCTTTATTTTATTTTTAATTCAATATGTTGTAACATCAGATTGGGAAGACCTACAGAATATACTCTTCCACAGTAACGTTTGCATAGTATTTGTGTTTTTAAGATTAGATGTCAGATGGGATCAGGCATAATAAAGCATGGTGGTTTCTAAGATTTATTGTGTGCCTGCACAGACAATATTTACATTCTTCTATTGAAAATATAATCTTATTCAGTCAAATATTTCATAATTTATTATAGAAAACCTAGAAAACAAATGACTATGTAACATGAATATCTAAAATAAAACAAAAAAGCCCAAAAGGGAATATAAAAAAACTAAGAAAATAATACACTCCTATGTAAACTTATCTATGTGCTACAACAAAAACAAATGAACTCACCCCATGTCCAGAGCAAATTTTTCCATTGGAACCCATAGGACAGCTGCTGATATTCAGTGAATGAATCAGTAGGCACTTCCTGTCTAAACACATCATGGATGGTCCACATGGAGTCCCATCTTCTACATATCCCATATCAGTTTCATCATCCAAAATTACATGAGCCCCACTGGGTGAATGATAGTAATGTGACAGAAGTTAAAAGCAGAAAATGAATCAGCTAATTAGGCAAATATAGGTAGAAAAAGAGGAAACATTTTAGGTTCCACAGCACCATGGTTTAATAATGTATATAGTCGTACTATAAATGATAAAGTTTTCTAAAAGTGGGTATTGAGGTTAGTTTAGACTCCAATTGTAGCATAGTTGGTCACCAACTATAAAAACTATAAATTTATAGACACCCCCCTTTAAAAGAAGTACTAAACTAGTTAAATTATAAGGACAATAACAACAAAAATTAAAAAGGCCTCAAATGCATTTATCGATATTATGTAATCAACATGTGCTTAATTTCTTTGATGTTTCTGATCCTTTAATATGTGTAAAATACAATAATCATGTAACTAATATATATATAATGTAAAATAACTAATTTTGCACTGTTCTTAATAACTTACAACTAATGAAGTTCACTTCTGTGTTCATATACATATATTATGAACTCTGATTATAATGGAGGCATAGGGGCTTTGTCATGAAATCGAAATTCAATTGTCAAATTTAATTTGTGTCACTTTGTGTCGCTAAGGTTTGATAGTCAAATATTTTCTACTTAATAACTAAGTGACTTAGTAAAGAGACTAGCAGCTTTGGATATGATTTCTTGTGTCTTTCTTAGTCCGTCAAACAGCAGTAGGATGCGTAGCTGTGTGAATTTCAACAGTGAACTGCAGTGATGTCACCCTCACAAATTTCCAGTTAACTGTATTAAGTGGTTGTTTCATTCCTTTCTAGAGAGTTATATTGTACGGTAGGTATAAAAATGCACTTTTAAAATTTCATAGGTCAAAGCCTATGGTGTCTCCCTACATCTTTTTTTACAATAAAATCTTATCTAAATTTAACTAAGCAAAAAGAATATTGCTTTTCTTTCTAGGAGAAAACACGTTATTTTATAATATTTGTTACCTGCAGTCCACAACTCTCCCCTGATGATTAATGTAAGTTGGTGGTATGTCACCTTCTAACTTCCCAATCCGGGGCATTTTGGAGACATTTGCACACAGCAAAAATCCACAGAAGACATCACTGTGGGAAAAAGGAAGACGTTATAGACACCAACATGATTGTAATCCTTGTTATACAAGGAAGTTGATGGAGCTCCTACACACCTTAACACTATGATATGATAAATCATGATTAAATTATGATAAATGGTTTGCCTGACAGCAGAATACAGATTACTTACTGTTCATGTACTGCAGTTATTTTGCTTGTGTTTTATATTTTTATTTCCAAAAATAAGGAAAGGTATTTCCATGGACCCCCCTACTACACCAGAGGTGTCTGACTGAATATTGAGAATGAGTGTGCCAGTTTCCCTAAACAGCATATTAATATGTAGGCTCTATGGACTGGAATAAGTACATTACCCTTCCCAACAATTTAGATTAACAGGACTCAAATAAACCGCACATTAGTCACATATGCATTCCGTCAACATTGGAAATGTTCAATTCATTTCAACTTTAAATATATTTAAATGTCTATATTTACCCATGTTCAGCAACAGAGTAAATGAAACGTGAGTGGAATCACATCAGTCTGGCAGCACTGGATAAGGACATCATCATTTAGTAATTTAGAAGTAATAATGATAAAAACAGCCTATGCTGTTTTATTTAGATGATATGATTGCTGTAGGGAACTTGGCAGGGTAAATAAGTACATAGAAAAAAATGCAAGTGGATGGGCTGCATTTCTGTCACATTGGATATGCTACGCACCCCAGCCAATTTTTTCTTGTGCTGCCGCCAGCCACTGAACACCACTTTCTTACATACATCACTCATGCATGCACGCACACAATGCAGTGCTTAAGTAAGGAAGCCTGGTGGCACACTCCTCCCAGAGCCTGTTCTCTGCTGTCTCGAGGAAGTCTCTGGAGTTCTCGTGCATTGTAGACCAAAGTGGACAGCCTTAGGAGCCACATTTGGCCCCTTGGTCATGTGTTTGAGACCCCTGATTTAAAGGAATTTTATGAGAGCATAGATTATGCACTCATAAACATATTACTATTTCATAAAATTAAATAAGTAGTGCAGTTCCTCTGTTTTTGTAATCTAAAATACTATATAAGGATTTTTTTCCTAATGTGAGGATAATTGGCTCTTGCCTCATGGGTTTTTTGCTTTCCTCTGGATCAACATTGCAGGAAAATAGGCTGAACTGGATGGACTTGTGTCTTTTTTCAGCCTTATAAACTATGTTACTATGTAACTATTCTACTATAGTGTACTAATTATTACTATTAAAGTTTTCCAGGCTGCAGTCATGAAACCAAAATGTTTCAGAGCCTCTGTGAACTATGTGGCTGATTATCTATTATAAAGAGTGTTTATATCGCATTCAAAAATGAGACAGAAGATGAGCAGCAAGTAACATATTTCCCTACACAAGCAGAAAACACATTTACTAAAGTTGAACTCGTTTGTTTGACTAGTAAATGCAGGAGAAACAGCCTGTATTTAACGACATTGCTGTTTACTCATAATTAGTAAACTGCTCAAAAACAATTTTATCTCCCAAAAGAATTCACCCTCAGGCTGGCATAAACCCATTATTCCCTCTGGAGTTGGTTCTGTCATTTAGCCTAAGTCTAAAATATTTTCCCATTGAAAAGTAATATCGATATTGATCTGTAATGGAAGAAACCCTCATAGAAAAGCATTGCATAGCGCGCCCCTGTTAACAGATCGATATTTATCGATAACAATTTAGTTTGATGGGGAAATATTTTTATGGATCCTTTGTAAATCAGGGGAATTGAAGGGTACAGGGAAACAAAAATTGACAGGGAAATGATGTTAAATCAATCGAAATGGTCGAATTGGTCTTAGTAACTATGTCCCAAATTTAAATAGTCACTAATACTTTTTACTTCACATAGTAAAGATGTTTATGAATGTATTGTTTGTGGGTTGACCATTGTCATATAAGAATTTCACTACATGATTATAACCTTCATTAAATTAAAACAGGCTAAATTGCATGTGAATAGTAAACCATCTAAACCCTTCAAGTCATTCAAATAAGTATGTATTTTCATAGTAAGATAAAGTACTGTATAATATGAATAAACTCTCCATTGTTCAAATAGTGTAAGCTTAGTATGCTTCATACACTTCACTCCATGTTCACCGTAGCATGTGAATGTAAATAGGTTTTCTTTTGCAGAGATAGGATTTCAGATGTATAGCAAGCACGTAGACTGGGAAGGTTTTCAAATGAACACAATTCTAATGCTAGGTTGGAAATTGAATGAAAAAAAACAAACAAAAATGGGCAGAAGGAATTGTATCTTGCAGCAAACATCAAACAAGAAATACACTAATACCTGGCGAGTGAATAATCCAGCATGCACAGTCCTAAGGACATAACCAAGACAAAGTAAGGATATGACCATTTAGACAAGAAGACAAGGGAGGTCAGACCCAAAGTTGGCGTGATGTTCTACTTGCATTCAGTAACACCACTGAAAGTAGGCACTGGTTTTGCTTAGGTAATACAAAGAGTACCCATTAGTGGATAGAAACCCTAAATCACACTCCCAATATAGAGTATATGTACACATTTTATATTTACCATTTTTGCATTATTGTAGGTAATATGAAAACACAGAAATGTAAACATACTTTTTATTACAGACAATATAGTACTACTGTATGCACAAATTTGCTCTGCTTTGTAAACTTACTGTTTGCTGCATTGAATCCACTTGTCTCCATCTTTCCCACAGTTACCTTTCTCTGTGCCTTCGGTGTTCAGTTTTTCATAACAGAATTTATCGGAGCCAGCTGCTTCTATGAAGGCAGTAAAAGAAGAAGTCATGCGTTATAGTCTGGTTCATGTAAGACATTGTTTCTTAGTTGATTTTATGCCATTACCTTAAAATCATACTTGACATTTAACTCGGACAGGGGGTTTGAATAGACCATTCGAAATGCCTGATCTCTCTAGCAAAAACATTGTGCTATTATCTAGAAATCAGCCAAAATAAGGGTTTCATTATATTTCTGTTTCGCCATTTCAATGACCATGGAGTGATTCATCTATATTACTTATGAATCAATTTAGTATAAAAAACACATGCTGATACCTGCAACTACAAAATATATATTAATGTGTATGGTTAAGGAAAACTGTTGTGTCTAATGCACACTCGCACCTAGACATCTATTTTAGAAGCAGGTACAGGCTGACCTTCAGCCAAAAGACTATACAATGAGATTAAAAAATTGACAAAAAACATTCAAACCAGGTAATGTCTCACACTGCTATAATAAATGTATTGATACCCTACACTTAACTGGTTAGAATGCTATTTTGTGGCATTTTGTTGCATGATTAAGGGAGTCCACCAAGACAGTATATGGCAGCAGCCATTTAATTTAGGTTAAGAAAGTAATGAGGAAGGAGAGAGACTCACTTATTCTATATTGTTATTGCAACTTACATAGCAATAGACAGCAGGAAAAGCTTTAGAATCTTTTTTTTTATTTGTCCATTGGGTCTTCAATCATGAAATATCAACAAGGTTCATTAAATTACATGAAAATTATTGGGTAAGTAAACAAAGGTTTGTAAAACTATTATACAGTATTTGAAGTCCCATATGCTGCGAGCCAGAAAAATCTACCTGTCCAGAAACTTAGTACTTAAATCACAAGACTAGTCTCAGAGAGTTCAAACACAGAACGCTCTTGCTCAGATTACTTTACCACAGAGGCTGCCACCCAATGAACAAACTTTATATCTAAGAAATTATGCACACAGAAGATACAAAAGCCTGGTAACTCTCTTTTGTATTAATATTTAATATTAGTATTTAATAGGTCATCACTGTAGAAAATAGGAAATGAAATAAATAAAGCATAACTAAGAATATACTGAAAAACGTACTTGTTCCCCAGATGTGTTTGCACTGATTGTCTCTTGTTTTGCATTCACCATTGTAACAGCGCCCCTAAAATAAATACATATCATCTTTATACAAGAGGCCAATAACAGAGACTACATAGCACAATGAACTGATAGATTAGAAGCACTATTTTTGATAAACCACTATCTTGGAGTTGAACAAAAATGTTAGTTTTAATTCTAACTTAAAAAAAAAAAAATCTGTTAAAAATTGCATTATTCGGAATGTACTATATACCTTAGAATTTTTTGCTTCCTTACTCTCCCACCCTACTGTATACTGTTGCCTAAATGGCTGGTGCAACTCTTCAACACTGTTACTTGTCCTTGTGTTTTTTCAGGTCTTTTAACTGGACTATAAGACAGTGCAACAGCAAAGACATTCTAAGGGGGTTATTCACCAAGGTGTAAACAGTGGATTCCCATAGCAAATCTACTACAATTTCCCCATTGTAAAGTCATGACAATTTTTTAATGTTAATATTGCGACAATTTTCTCATAACAAAGTCGTGACTGCGACAATATTCTCAGCCTATTGCAACTGTTTTTATCTGGTGAATTCGCGCCTATAAGCAACAATTCGGACTTTAGTGAACATCTGTCTTACAACAAAAATGGCTGCCCAGCAATTCAGGGATGTAGTAATAGATGGATTCCTTTAGTCCTAAGTACACATTGCTCAAAACACTGCACAGCAAAAGATCTGTGTTTTGTGGAGTGCAATATTTATCTGTCTAATTCATGAGTATTATTCATACTTATATTTTCTACGTTAAAGCTAGTCTGTTTTAGTTGCATCAATGGCTTAGTGCAATTTGAACTTAATGCAAAATGCACTTTAAAAAACATGAAAGAATGAAAAACTAACGGTTGCCAACTTTAAATAAATGACATGATAAGAGTTTAAATATTTGTATCTTCTACTAAATGTACAAAGTCAACATCATCTACATGTGTTGTGTAAGTGGTCGACTATACCTGGTTGGAATCACAGGCATAGCCATCTTGTTTTCTAAGGTTGGGTGGACACTAAAAAATTAATAAAAACAAGTTATTAAAACACAATATTATATCAGTTAGAATTCTACACATTTTATTTGCTTGTGAGCAGTATGGACAGAATATCTGAATTATTCTTTAACAAGGCTTCTGTTGTTTTTTTTTGGAATAATATAGATAGAGTATAATTTATTCTAACAATTTATTTCATGATCTGAAATAACTAGAACATCCACAAACAAAACTAATGACACTAGCAATTTAAAAAGCTATCTGCTTCCCCGGCGGTGCTGTTACATAATATAGAAATGTCTCATGGAGACATGTAAGAACTGGATAAGCCCCTGCTCTGGGTTGGCAAACCCTTTAGGAAGAATTTTGTTTGAGGAGTCTGATATGAGTATACCAGCTGAACCTCAGCTACTGCTATTAAAGTGACATTAAATTAAAGGTATTGAAAAAAAGGAAACAGGGATAGCAACATAAGACATTACATTACCTGACCAGAGTCTCCTGTGCAGTGTTCAGTAATATCACATTCATTAACTGCATAGCGACAATCATATTCCCGTGGGAGGAACTTACATAAAACAAAAGCATTGGTTTTATTAAAAGTTTTACACTTAACAACAATAATTATGCACAATTATGTTAACATGGGAAAGAGAAAAATGTAAACTTTAATTATAGAATATTCCTACATTGATGGCATAGCACTAGGATTGCTATAAGAGGCTGGGATGTCAGTAGCACATAAGTAGTCATTACTAAAGACATCTTTGTTCTGTCACATACACAAACTTGCATACAGTAAGATTAAAGCAACATGGCTTTTATATGGAAGGTAATAGTTGGTTTAAACACAGAAAGTACTTCTAGACACTGGTAATGCCAGTTTAGATTGTGGCTTCACATCCAGATCCAATGCTAGAAAGATCAATGACATATTGGAAGTGTTACTGTGTCTTTAACACTTTAAAAAGTGTCTATAATTTAAACAATAGATAGAGTAATCTAATGGCAGAATGATGGTTTGGGACAAAGAAACAAAGTAAAACAGTTGTGCCATCTCATGACGTATGAGAAGGTGTAGGGTGGTAACTGTAAAATCAGAACTGCTTCAGACCAGCCAAATTCATCTCGTTCTTTGTTAAGTCCACATTAAGCTACACTATAGCTCTTCTTCTGAGCTAAAAAATACACAAATGCTGTAAGTGCAGCGCTAGCAAAAAATAAAAATAAAAAATTTACAATAAAAATCAGTTTCCGCAAAAGAATAAGTTTCTTTGTGAGTAAATTGTGGCTCTTCTTCAAAATATGGAGTATTCTCCAACTCCAGTGAGACAAACAAGTGATCAAACCTATACAAAAAAGAAAAGCGCAACAAAGACACTAAATAGTGCCTATAGTATTTATGATGTATAAAATTATATTTATGATGTATAAAAAGGGATCCAAACGACCCTGGATAGTATCACTCTGTGTAATAGTGAGAAATGAAAAGAAACACCACCAAATTACTCTTAAGTGGATATTTAACTGTGACTCAACATATGTTTGTGCTAACTGCTCACCATATTAAATAAACATGTCAAAAAAATGACAGGTACTCACAAGAATTTTAAGGGGGTAATTCATCAAGCAGCGAAGTGAGCTACGATGTGTTCGGCTCACTTCGCTAATAGTAGTATGCGCATGCTGATGTCCTGTACGCGGACATCAGCATGTGCATTAAAGGGATTCCCGTCTCGGCAAAACAACTCTTTTGTTCTCGCCAAGATGGGAATCCCTTTAATGTACATGCTGATGTCCGCGTACAGGACATCAGCATGCGCATACTACTATTAGCGAAGTGAGCCGAACACATCGTAGCTCACTTCACTGCTTGATGAATTACCCCCTAAAATTGAAGCGCATTAAAAGCCACTCAGGGCTAGATAAAAACAAGCACTTGGAATCTCCATTTTTTCTCCTGAAGAACTGAATTACATCAGCAAAACATGTCGAGGGGAGATATCGGTGCCTGCCTGTCCTTGATTCCCACTGCTAATCTAAGAACAGCATCAATTGTTGTGGCAGAGACTGTGGACTTGTTTTTATCTAGCCCTGAGTGGCTTTTAATGTGCTTCACTTTTAAAATCCTTGTGAGTACCTGTCATTTTTTATCATGGAATATTAAAGTCATATTATGCTATGAGGTTTTCTTTGTTCTCTTGTCTTGTGGTGCTGCTATGATTTGATATTATACTGCACTTGAAGAGTTAAAGACATCATTGAAGTCCTTACCGAATGATCCAATTTTTTAAAATGCTGATATGTTTATTTAATCTGGTGAGCAGTTAGCACAAACATAAGTTGAGTCACAGTTAAATATCCACTTAAGAGTGATTTGGTGGTGTTTCTTTTCATTTATCACTATCGCACAGAGTAATACTATCCAGGGTTGCTTGGTTCCCTTTTTATACATTATAAATACTAGTGATAAGGCACTATTTAGTGTCTTTGTTGCGCATTTCTTTTTTGTATAGGTTTGATCACTTGTTCTTCTTCTGAGCTGCCTGAAGGTTTGCAGCTATATGTAGCTTCTGATCTGCTGGGGTTTGCACAATCGGCACACCAACACAATGAGTATAGTACAATGGCAGAACTGTATGGCAGTGGGCATGGATCTATATACTTAATAATACTCACCAGACATGATGTGTTACAGCAGGGTCCATCACTGCAATGTGCTCCATTTGACAGAGAGCATTTCTTACAGCAGTCTCCAAAACAATCCTGAGGGAATATGGAAAATGGTACGAGAAGTGAGAAAGCAGTCATTTCATTCTTGGAAACTTTTTTTTATCGTTTTCGTTAAATTATTTACAAATAGCATTAGAATAGAGGCCTGTCGAAAGAAAGGCATGAAACACAAACTAATAGAGAGAAAAAAAAAGGAAGAAAAGATACAGTAAAGTCAAAATAATTATAATAAAAGAGCAATGATGATTTGTTTGTTAGGATTTAATTGAATGGAATACAGGAAAAGATTTTCATAGAGGCACAGGAGTCTAAAGGAATAGCTTCTTCATAAGAGACAGGTAAGAATACTTCCTCAATAATCTGTGTTACTGTTGGGATAGGATACTGCTTCCAGAGATGCACAATAATGAGATGTGAATCTATCAATAAATATGAATGGTAAAAGGAAACACAGGGAGAGAATGTATAAACTGCTCATAGAACAGCATGGACTGAGAGCTTGCAATCTTTGGCTTTGTAGAACAGTTATTCAATATGTTTGGGACACTACTAGCATATATGTGACTTATTGACAGTTTTCCATACACGTGATGGGAGCTGAGGGAAATATGTGACTCAAATATTAATAAAGATTTATAAATGGTTATTGTGTTTAATAGGAGATTTTTTTATTTATGTTTTCCATTGTTTAAGGCTGAGTTCACACTAGCTGATTTTCAACTTCTTTTTTTTTTATTAGGCTCATTATTGTCTATGGTGCAATACAGAATACACTGTGTGGATTATCCCACAAGAAACAATGGAATGGACAATGACGGGGTTGTTCACTAAGGTGCGAATTTGACTGTCGAATTCACAAACATAGCAGATCCATTTCCCAATTGCAAAGTCGCGACAATTTTTTAATGTTAAGATTGCGACAATTTTCCCATAATAAAGTCGCAACTGTGACAATATTCACATTATAAAGACACGACTGCGACAGTAGCAGCCTATTGTGACTGTCTTTATCTGGCGAATTTGCACCTATATGCAACAATTCACACCTTAGTGAATAACCCCCTTAAAAGTATCCTGACAATGTTTCATTTATTGTGTTGTTTTAATTTAGCAATCTATACCGCATCATTTTATTCTGTGAGAGGCTCAAAGCATATCAATCTGAAAACTAATGTTGAACATCTGTAAAGTTATAAGTGTCCAAGCCTTATGTGAAAGCCAAAAGAGACTGACCAATGCAACACTAAACTAGATGATCAATTTAACAACAACTAATTTCTCAGTATAAAATATACACTACTATCTTTGGTGTGTCCCTACAGCCATAGAGCTTTCCTTCTTCCTTTATAGTACACATTATTTTATGTTTTTAGTAGGGTACAGCATCACAGGAAGGACACACAAATATAGAGCTTCTGGCCAACAATTAATTACCTTCTTTATTATTGCATTTATGATATGGCATTGGGTGGGTGAATATTTGTTAGTGAATGGAGTCTATTGACATACTGGAAAGTATAGCATTACAAGACAATAGAGGTTCAAACTGCCACTTAGGCTGGGTCCACATGAGCGTATGATATACAACGCATAGACAAGAGAGTATAGGTGATACCTTGGCTAACCTGGTGCTACACTCTACTGCCTCTGATATGCAACTCATCATACGCTCATGTAAAAAAAAAAAAAAATGGCTTAATGAAAGCCGATGATACTTACCTACTTCTGGACACACAAGCGTATGAGACGCATACACTGGGTCTGGAACGCTGTGTGTTGCATTTTGGCCGACATATATACACCGCCCCCAAGACGCGACACACAGGAAGTGATGTGAATGCTGAGGGAGCATTCACACTGTCACTGGTAAGTACTTTTTTTTTCACGCAAGTGTATGATGCGCTGCGCATCATATGCTCGTGTGAACCCAGCCTTAGTCATTGTTAGGAGATAACTGACAGCTTGAAAATGTTTTCCATGGCTGACTACTCAGTTAGGAACTCAAAAGCAATCTTACTGCTGGAGAGACCTTACATTCAAGAAGTTGACTGTAACAAATGATGACCCAAGAACATAGCGATATTAAAGTGGAACAGAATACAAGCACACTGTAAAGGATTTAAAGGAGAACCAAAGAGCGTAGGGAAGATGAAAGAATTTAAAGATGGAAGTGTTTTGAACCCCATTGCCTCCTCCTTCCTGATCCAGCTGCTTTTCATCCTACAACATTGCAATACATTCACAGCACTGCCACCTTTCCTTCATCACCAACACACAAGCAAGTGCAGAAGTGCTTTTGCTACTACAGCAAAAGTGTGTAGCAGTGTATGAAAGAAGATGGGAACTGTAACTGGGTCACAATGACAGAACTGGCAAAATGAAGAGCAGCTGGAGCACGAAGGAGGAGGCAGCAGGGGGCAGAAAACATCAATCTGTTCTTATATCCAAGTTCTTGTATCTTCCCAGTGCACACCAATAATGTTCAAAGAACTTGAATTCCTCTTTAATCTAAATCTTATTATCACAAACTGCAAGAGCAACCAAGGAGTTTAAAATGAATTACATCCCATTTTATTAAGGCTTAAATCAATTATTTTGACTTACCATACGGAAGCCACAGTCACATTCTTCTCCTGCTTCTACATAGCCATTCCCACATTCTGTTACTTCAAACAGCTGATAGAGAAAATAGATACATTCTTTAATGAGCGAACATTCTATAGCACTACAGTACACTAAGGGGATAATGCACTAAAGTGTGAATTGGTCTGTAGATGTGATTTTGCAACTATAAAACGCATCAACAACTTATGCCACCGTTACTATTTATCTAACAACTCAGAAATCATTATGTAACAATCTGCTGCATCACAGTAACAATATGCTAAATAGTGAATATGCACAACTAACGCCACAATAGGAGAACTGAAAGAAACTGTAGTAAATTCAAATTCATTCATTTTCATGAATAATTCTCACAAAATACTTATCTAACCAGTAAGGAACTGCTTGGCTTCATTCCAATTGGTGCCCATCTACATAGTTTACGAGTAAGTGGCTGATATATTACACTCGTCCTTAAATAAATATGGTTCTATCATCACTGTCACCTGATTTATATTTTAATAGATAGTAAAATAAATACTTTTTTCTTTTAATTAGGATTAACAGTAGAAGTATACCTACTCATACTCAAAAATACTTTATCTTAACTAACTTGCTTTTTGCTACTATGTGTTTTCTTTTAAGCTTTGTAATTGTACAGATCTTTGATCAAATGCTAAATGATAAAATTAGAAAGTCTCGGGGTAACATAAATCAAGAGTAAGAGTGCATAGCCAGATTTGTAAAAAGAAGAGAAGTTATGTAAGAAATAAATAGGAAGAACGATCTGATGGGATGGGTACGTGAAGAAAATCCTGAAATGTTTTTCGGATAATTATATGACTTAAGAATTCTTAAAGGATTATAAAAAGTGGATAAAGAAAAAGCTAACTTTACTTTCCCCTGCAATAACAGGCTTACATTAAATAAAAGGACAAAACAAGCACAAAAACAGATGCTATCCAGTGTGGCAGATTCATGAACCTCTCAGATAAGTGGTTCTCAACCTGGGGGGTCAAACAATGCTCTCCCAGGGGTCGCCGAACACGCCACTCCTCTATCTGTCTCTGGTAGTATGTGCGGGTCCCTTTATATAGGGGTGCCTGCGTGGTGATGTTGCGCCCAAATGTCATCACATGACATGTGTACGTGATGACGTTGCGCACGAATGTCATCACCTGACATGCAACGTGATGACATCACACCCGAACATCACCATGTGACGTGATGATGTCACTAAGCACATGCTGGCATCATCGCGGGGGTCGCAGTCTTAGGTAGGTTGAGAACCACTGTCTTAGACCTTTAGGAGTATAGGGTTAGTTAATGCAGTCAGTTAAGTCTTAAGTAACTAAAGGCCTAATAAACTAAAGGCCGAATAGACACGTATAGCTCTGAATTCGCATTTGAGTGCCACTTCCCCATGTTCACTTACTGGTCAAACTCTGCAATATGGCAAATACAGTATGCATCTAATTCAGGCGACTATGATAGCAGTAATCTCATGAAGTACTTTGCATCTCTTTGCATGCCCATGTAAGAGGTATTTCTAATAAGTGGCGGAAGTCAGCCGCAGTTGCAAATCCAACAAGGTGTAGTGCTCTGAATTCAACTGTTTGACTTCACCACA
Organism: Pipa parva; assembly: GCA_019650415.1. Lineage (NCBI taxonomy): Eukaryota > Metazoa > Chordata > Amphibia > Anura > Pipidae > Pipa > Pipa parva. The sequence goes on from WMED01003957.1 coordinate 15,381, forward strand.
TAAGAGTGGCAAATTGGGGGGATTGATGGCAGGGCTCCAATGTGACGAAAGATGAGTATTACATAAAAAGTGACAATGGCGATTGTGACTAAATTAGTCTACTACTAAACATGAACTAGGGACAAGGTGACATAAAAACAGATGTAATATTCACTTATATCCAGTTATTGGAATATGGTGAGGATGACATCACTGCACTTCACTAGATGAATTCATATCTCTCCGCATGACCTCGCATCCTACTTCTATTTGACTGACTTCACCACACTAGGCATGCGACTGCATCTGTAGCAGTCCGCCTGTTCAATATCCGTAGCTCATCAATAAAAAAAAAAATAGATCCACAGCTTCATCAATAAGGAGAAGCGAATTTGTGACTATTTTGGTGATGCGACTCAAATGGTAGTGACGTGAATTCAACAGGTAAATTCATCCTTTAGTCAATAAGGCCCATGATGTTAAATCCTGTCTAGACTTGTTCTAGGGGCCATTCAGGACATGGCTCCCACCACAACATGCCTGGACTTATACCACTGTGCCCCATGATGTGCAGAGAGGCTGACATATCTCCCTGTTTAAGGCTATAGAAAATGATTATTTTCAGCAGTTCAGACTGTGCCTCTTACCCAAGATAAATTTCAATAATTAAGAAAAAAGGACGTCAGTGCTATCAATGCATTTTATTGTTCATTTACCATGTGAAGACACTGCAATAAAATGTATTGGTAGACCAAGACATTGCAGCACTGACTGCCCTTTTATTTTTATTATGGTGACTTATCTCCCTGGGCTACATGGGTGACCAGTAAATGTGCAGGAATTGACCCAGCAACACCAAAGAATCTGAGGGGGTTATTCACTAATGTGCGAATTCGACTGTTGAATTCGCAAACAGCGGATTCCCATAGCAAATCCACTACAATATCCCATTGTAAAGTCATGACAATTTTTTAAAGTTAAGATTGCAACAATTTTCCCATATAATGTTGCGACTGCGACAATATTCTCATTATAAAAACGCGACTGCGATAGTAGCAGTCTATTGCGACTGTCTTTATCTAGCGAATTCCCACTTATATGCAACAATTCGGACTTAAGTGAATAACCCCCTGAGACTGTATCCTGGGAAAGGAATAGAGATATTATCACCACCATGCATGATGTTGTTGTATTCTTTGTAGTTGGTTGATTCCCCATAGTTAAAACAGTACTTTAACAGGGAAAATCAATATTACAGCTACTGCTGTAATGGACATGTAGCCACTGACTGTCAATAACAAAGACCAGTTTTTTCCCAAAACTCCTGGATGTGACATCATGCACGCTTGATAATAGACACTAATCAAAATACCCAGTAACTCATTTCATACAGTATACCAATCACAGAAAGGACCGGTAATGCTAAATAATCTTAAGCAGCATTTATGGGAAACTAACTAGATCAAGCCAATAAAGTTGATATATGGGAGAACATTTGTAACTTAAATTTTCCCATAAGTTAAAGATTTGCAGGGCATCACAAAGTCCATAGTTTTATGCACATATAAAGTAAAATAGAATATGAGGTCCAGACACTATTTTCTTCAGACTAGATAAATACCTTGGTTGGTCTATTAAAAAGACAAGATCCACCTCCACGGCTTAGAAATTCCCTGTATTCTGCAATGCTGCACTTTGAAAACTTCCGTGAATGGTACACTCTAAAACAAGAAAAGGGGAGCATGTTAGAGATCATTGGGCTGGATAAAATGATTAGAATATATGTGCTGTAAGTAGGAGCATTAAGGTAAAATTATCTATAGAGATATCATACCTGTGCAAATCTGTCTGCACAGCACGATTCACGGGTATGATGAAAGTTTTTATGTGCAAGCAGATGTCTTAATAAACATCTCTGTGGCTAAGCATAGCCTGTAGCCTAGTCCATAGTAAAGTCCATGTCCTGGTGCAGTATGACTAATAAATTATCCTAACGGTACATAGCTTAGGTGCATTACATCTTAGAGTACAGTGAACTATATGGTAGAAAAATTCACCATTTACAGTAGGCTTCTATTCTGCCACTCCCCAGAAAATATACTGATGGTCCTGGCAGTCTTTAATGAATTGTGCTGGATTTGTCATCTTTCCAAAGAAGAATTATTGTGTTTGAATCCAGATTCATTGTAACTACTAAGTAACATCAACATCAAAATAGGGTGTATGACCAACGTCACAGTTCTTCTCAATAGTTTGTTACTGATGAGACTATGCCACATCAACATTTTTGGTTCCCATTTTGGATCAGAATTCTCTTTGTAAGATGGGGGATCCACTTGTGGGACCTGTTGTGTACTATGCTAATAATATATGCAGTATGAGTAGGTAAGGAGCACACAGGGATAAGCAACAGTTTCTATTAAACTGGCAACAGCTTATGAATGCTCTCACTTAAAACATAGATACATTGATACTTCACCAATAAAAACAGTTCCTGGATCAAACAGGTTATCTCTGTCTGCATTAGGACAGCCAGTATGGGGCAATGTGTATTGTAGGGTGAGGACAGGAAGACAAAAGGATGGCATGAGGTGTGTTTGTTTAAAAGTTGGGATTTTTCACATCATTTAGTTGGTCAAAATAAAATTGCATCCCATTAGTTCCATGGCTCGAGTCATGGTTCTAGTTTGCCATAGATGAATGTTGAGGTAAGGGGGAAGTGATTAATCTGGAGGACAAAATGGATGCTGCCTCAGTAAACTGTACAAAAAGATGGGATCGCTAATACTTATTGAAACATATTTCATGAGAGAATGAAAACGTAAAATAGAAAACCCTTTTCAACAGTTTTCTTATCCCAAAGCCTAAACAAAGATTACAATCACAAATATATACCAAATATAAATTTCCATGTCAGGTGCATGGGGTTTAACAAAACAAACTATGTATTTCTACTTTACTTTCCCCTAGCAGAGCTTACCCTGTCTCCTCCATGATGCATCCACCAAAGTTCTCAATACAGTCACATTCTTCTCAGGGGTAATATAAAACCAGGGAGATAACAGTAGTGAGCATGAAGTGAAAGAAAAAGAAAATCACAAATGAAACACTAGTGAAGTAATAGTGAGTCTAATTAATAATAATAATTAAGCAGGGAACTCCAATCTGGAAAATGCTGAATTCCAGCATGTCACAGTGATGAGCTTGGGAGAAATCCCTCAATGTAGTCTTCAGTGTATGGGAACTAGTAGGGTATTGTTGTGCAAATAGAGCAGCAGTGCAGATGGCACATTATGGAAAAATGACACAGAGAGGAAAAAAGTTACTAGAACACTACTTTAAGGCAGCTGGCAAGCACAGGGCATTATCTGAGTGCAGTGTTAGCGCCACCCAGCAATGGTAATGCAAGCTACTATCCCTGATTAATGAACCCATGGGCACTAAGGGGGTTATTCACTAAAGTCCGAATTGTTGTGTATAGGTTTGAATTCTCCAGATAAAGACAGTCGCAATAGGCTGCTACTGTCGCAGTCGCGTCTTTATAATGAGAATATTGTCACCGTCACGACTTTATTATGGGAAAATTGTCACAATCTTAACATTAAAAAATTGTCACGACTTTACAATGGGGAAATTGTCGCGGATTTACTATGGGAAGCCACTGTTTGCGAATTCGACAGTCGAATTCGCACCTTAGTGAATAACCCAATTAACTACTTCATTCTATAATGTTTTGGCACATCTGCTAAAATTCCCAAGTTGTTGGAAATGATGTTTTTCCCACTATTTTTTTCTTTTAGATAATGTCTAATTGTAAAAACCGCTTTTTTTGTGATGCGTCAAAAATAACAAACCAATTTTCTTTCGCACATTTCAAAGAGTAGATGATCCTACTTAATCAAACTTTAATATTTTACAGCATTAAAGCTAAAACAATATAATTTATTCATCAATGCCTGAAACATGTTATATACCTTTAAAAAAAAAGGTAGAAGGCCTCATTGACTAAAGAATGAATTTCCCTGTCAAATTTGCCTCGCTACAATTTGAGTTGCATTGCCAAAATAGACGCAAATTCACTTCTCAGTATTGACTAAGCAGAGAACATAAAAAAACAGTGATCGCTGTCACATGTATAGTGTGCTGTAATCAGGCAGATAGAAGTAGGAAGAGAAGTCATGTGGAGCGGAATAAATTCAACAAGTAATGGGCAGTGACTTGAGTCTCACTATATCCCACTAACTGTATTCTGTGAATATTCTATTTCTACAACATGTTCCTAGGTCATGTTGTCATTTAATCGCAGTTGCCACTGTCACTTTTGAATGAATAGTCACCATATGCAACACTGGAGCCCTGTCATCCACCCCCCAATTCGCCAGTCTGAAGTGGCAAAGTAAACAGGTGAATTCAGAGCAGTTCACCTAATCACATTCACAGCTTTACACCACTCCTCCACTTAGTCAATAGTAGAGATACCTGCAAATTGGTGCAAAGTGCTCTGTAAGATCGTGACTACTGTAGTCGCTTGAATTTGATGCATATTTGCCACTTCGCAGAGTTTAGTCAATAGGAGAACAAGGGGAAATGGAGAATAGATGTGAATTCATAGCTCTACACAACTATTCGAACTTTACTCAATGAGGCACAGAATCTCTACAAATGCACTTGGACCAGTGGCTCCTTTGACTTTTTATCAATTTTGCTATTGCTCCATCCATCAGCAAATGAGCACAAAATCAGGGACTGATTAGTAATAATGTGCAAGTTTTCCTCATTATTGTTACCATAGCAACTAAATAAATATTTACATTCATTATTCTAATAGCACTGGAAAGCTCCTTGATATAAAAGTCCCAATTTTAGAGAAAATCTGTACTTTCTAACCCAATTCCTCTTGTGTCAACCACAACTCAGCACTTAAAGTGAAATATCCTTGTGATGTTATACTTGTATTGTACAATGCACTTTTCCCATGTCTGTAGTATAACTGTATTGCTGAATTGTACAGCGCTGCGTACATTTGTGGCGCTTTATCAATAAAATTATACATACAAAACAAAGCAATGTGTTTTTTTTTTAATATTTGAAGTAAATAAAAAAAATGTATCTTTGCCATTGATTGATTAATAAGGTGGATGAGGCTCCAATATTAGCGGCATTTACAGACAGTAAGACATTTGCACAGCATTAACATTTGTGAAGGCAATATCCTTCTATCCTACCATCATATGTTGGACAAAATAGTTACCGTTAAAAGCTATATAAGATATAGGCAAACTGTTGCTTTAACTACGGGAGTGAAATAATAACTGTAAGGTAATAATACAATTATTCAATTGTGATATTACAACAATTTAATTTAAATAATATTGTTTACTTTATAATAATGGAAGAACAATGTTTCTCATATTATAATAAATAAATATACACTAATTAAAGGAGTCAGTGCATACAATATGCGATTTGGATAGCATGATGGTTTGGTTTGATTTCTTACACCAGTGTGGTCCCCATTTGTTGGTGTTGTGTTTGTTTATTCCATAGTTTTCTTCCACATGAGAGTTTCTGATTGGAGGTGAGGTGGATCAATATGCAGCCTACTAGTAACAGTGCTACACACAATGTAGAGCAGGGGTCTCAAACATGCGGCCCGCCGAACCCTTCTGTGCGGCCCGCAGACTGATGGGGGGTGCGGCAAGATTAACTCCTCCGTTGCTGGTTGTCTGCTGTGCTGACAACCGGCAACGGAGGAGGGTCTCCCCAGCACTGATTAAGCTTCCTGTGAGCGACAGGAAGCTTAATCAGTGCTGGGGAGAGGAATCGCTATAGCACAGACAGCCAGCAACTTTGCCGGCTGTCTGTGCTATAGTGCTGAGCGCTATAGGGATTCCTCTCCCCAGTACTGATTAGTGCTGGGGAGAGAAATCGCTACAGCCGGCTGTCTGTGCTGTAGCACTCAACTCAGCACTACAGCACTGACAGCCGGCAACAGAAGAGCTGGGAGAGGGTAGTAGG
>WMED01003958.1:9248-21376 GCA_019650415.1 Pipa parva
AAACATTTTGAATATATCCTAAATGATCAATTTAAATTAAATAAGGGCTAAGGAGAAGTCTGAGACAAGCGGTTTATATAAGGTGTCATGCAAGTGGCGGAACCGGTTATTAAAGTAAGATAGATGGATAGACAGTGGTCATAATCAGTAGTTCATGATTTTGGCAAAACATACAAAGTTAAATTCCACATTCTTTGTATGTGTATATTATGGCATTTGAAGTCAAATATGCCACATATGATTTTAAGACTATATTGACTAATGATTTCATATTTAAATTGAAGAAACAGTAGGGAACATTTGAGTAAAGACAAAGATTGTCGATGTACTAAGTTGAAGTAATCATCAGCAGTTAACATTCACTGATCTATTAGTGCTACAATAATGAAACAAATAATTCATTTCTTGTTATTGATTATTAGACCTTTTGCAGTCTCTCACCCCATTCGCAAAGTGACCCAAATATTCTATCTATATAGAAAGAGTCATTTTAATAAAGTGGCCACTCCAGTGATAAATACATTATATAATAATAATGTATATATATATATATATATATATATATATATATATATATATATATATATATATATATCTGAAAAAAAGAGTAAAAGCTGAATGCAACCATTAATAAAAAATGATAAATAATGAAAAAGGCAAATTAAACATAAAAAAAAAAGACAATTTAAGCTTAGCGGAGGCTGCCCAAGTTTAGTATTTATGTCATTTCAAAAAATGGTTTATTTCAAAAATATTTAAGTTATAACAAATTATCCTTTAAATATTAATAGTTTGAATTGTGGCATTTATAATTTGGCAAAAAAAAAAATGTTAACGAAACCTTCATGATACATTATAGACCATTTTGGAAATTGTGAGGCACTGGGTTTTATTGACATAAGTTAGGGAGCCAGTAAAAAGTTACCCCTTTAAATGAACATGCCTTTAAATGAACATGCATTACTTGCAGAAGACATGGCAGTTTCTTTAAACCTGATACGCCCCCACTGAAACTAAACTGAGGAGTTAAACATGCTAGAGGAAGTGCTTTACTGGCCCAAATTAGAAATTGCAAGCTACTGAATTTCAATTCAGAAAACCTATTTCTACTAAATTGTGCTAAGTGCTAAAGTTTTACTCTTTAGTTTTTCCATTCTTTTCAGCTTGTGCAATGTTCCTATGTAGGCCTCTCTGAATATGAGTTGTGAAGTCATACTTGTCCGTGCAAAGGTGTTGGCATATACTACACTGAAAAGGTCCATTTTCCCCATGGCAACTCATATGTAGAGCATACATAACTTCATCCAGAAAGACAATGCCACAGTGCACACATTTTGTTGAAAGTTCATCTTGTGTACTTTTATCCACCTTTTCTGTTTTTGTTACATTCAACAGACAATCCTCTTTTGCACTCAGTGGTGACTTTGTTTTTTCTTTAGAGGCCCCGTTTGCTCCTGATCCAGGTCTGGAATGCTTCATTGCCAAATCTAGAGGAATGTCATTGTCTGACCCAACAGAGGAATATTGAGCAGGCAGATTAAAGGTGGGATAAGGCACATAATTTGGGCAGGGACTTGGCAGGCCAGGCACATGACTCAAGTAGTGTGGATTTCCAGGAACTGACAGCTTATACTTACTCCAGAATCTCAGCCACTCCGCTTCACTCTGAAAGTCATTGTGCACAAAAGGAAGCCCAAAGAACGGGTATTGATATTTTTCTATAGGGCTTCCAGGTGGAGAATAATTAGGATGCTTTATAGGTCTCATGTATTTCTCAATTGGGCTACCTCTTTCTGAGCTCCCTTTGCCATCAGAAACAGATGAGCTATTTCCTGGATCTCCAATGCTTTCCTGAGGACTTTTAATCTGAATATGCAAAGGTTGCATCCGTTTGTGGATATCCGTAGTTTGGCTGACAATTATGGTCTGCTGAGCAGAATGGCTTTTAGTCAATGAAGCTTGGGACTCATATTTATTCATATTAAGCTGCTGATTTTCTCTTTGATGACCTTCCATTGAATGGTCCTCTGACCTTCTTTCCAAAGGACTTCCATTAGCTTGTTCTTCACCGCTCCCTCTTTGATGTTTATTTAACTGTTCAGGCTGCAGTGCTTCTGGGTTAAGGCGCTTTCTTGTTCTTCTCCTAATGATCTGCTCACCATTGTTCTGCTTAATTATATTTAACGGTCTGGGAGTCTGCATAAGAGATGAAAAAACATATTACATAAAAGTAAAGTAGATTTAATAGCAATGTTCAATTTACTATAATAAACAACTGGATACACCACTGAGATTACACCTACTTTTTGCAATTGCAGCTTCAAGAAAAAAAAAGACCTTAAATGGAAAACAAGTATATTCTATACAAAACAGAAAGAAACTGGCCGCTAACAATCCCTTAAAGTCGAGTGCTGGGAGCCAGGAGCAAAAAGACGAATTTAACACCAAAGCATAAGATGAAAGAAAATCTCCGGCACTCCAAGTAGTAAAAATAACTGTTGCTACTTTATTATGACTCCATGGTCAATAACTATAAAAGCAAGTGAAACACGTCAAGGGCCTACGCGTTTCGCGCTGGGCGCTTAGGCCCTTGACGTGTTTCACTTGCTTTTATATTTATTGACCATGGAGTCATAATAAAGTAGCAACAGTTATTTTTACTACTTGGAATGCGGGAGATTTTCTTTCATCATATGCTTAAGCATATTCTATAGACAGCAAAAAAAAAAAAGGCACAAAAAAACTGCTAAGTTTAAAAGCCCTAAAATATAACCTTACCAAAAAAATGAGATAACCCCCTTTAACTATAGTTTTATGATGGCAAAATGACTCCTGCAATTGTGCTTTACGCTATAACAAAAACCTGCACAAGGTCTCTATATAACATGTATGGATTATAATTAGGTATTTTGTGGAGACTGCCATAAAATGCCCTGTTATGTTACAGCAGGGCTGATTGCTGGGTTTTGTTGATTTGCCCAGTGCAAAGAACTTTTGAAAACTATGTTAATTTCAGTTTTTCTGGAGCTGTCCAGCCAGTGGGAGTTCTTACAGGTTGAACGTACAGTAACTATAAAATGTATTTGAGGCATTTAAATTTTTTTTTGGTGTGATTGTCATTTTATTGTTAGCAATCATTTACCAGTCACAAGGGTCTCAAACATGTTGCCTGTGGGCAGTTTGTGACCCCCAAAGGCTATCATTTGTGGCTTGTAGGGCTCCAGAGACTTCATTGGGAAGATCAGGGAGCAGGATGAAGAAGAAATATGGCTGCCAGTGGCATAGGATGAGCTCCCACAGCATTCGCAATAACAGGGTAGCAAAGAGATGCAGTAGCGCAATGCTGATGATTACCGCTTCCTTATCTGCACTGTGCACTGAGTAGGAAAGAAGTGTTTTTTGTTTTTTTGGTTGTGCAAGAAAAAACAGTTGGTGAGGGCTGGAGAGTATCACATTTGTTGAGAAATGTGACCCATCAACTTTATTAATGTACAGCCTATTAATCTGTCCAAGTTTGAAGCTGCTGCATTAGGATAAATGTTCTGTTGTTTATTAATTAACATTTTCTTTCTTCCATTAATATTAGTTTTCTTATTGCTCTTTACTAGAGCAATGATAGTTAAGATAACATCATGCACTTGCAGCTGACTTCAACTGTGGCATTGGCATAGTCAACTGATAGATTACCTGCTCCACTAATTCCCTCCTGGCAACAAAATATAGAACACAGCCATAAAGATACACTAAAAGCTCAGAAGAAATGCCTCCATACAGGTTAGCCAAACTTATAATAGCCAAATTACCCAGACACTACCTGGATTCAGTTAGCCTATATCCAGATATCACTCATTTCATGTCATTCAGGGAAAGCAGTACATGGCATCCATTTTGTTATTTTAGTACCTCCCCCAGCCAGGATCCTTGATACATTGGTGGACTGGGACAAAATGACTTGACTTAAAAGTCAAGGCATTAAAATGAAATAAATGAAGCATATGGTTCCATCAATTCAATATAATCCCTGAGGCATAATGCTACGGTGGTTAAAGGGAAAATCTGCTTCTATTATTTTATACTTTTTCAGTTTCAGAAGCACAAGCAACTTTATCTTCAATCCCAAAAATAGCTGCAAATATCATCCCTTTATCCAGTTATTATTAATTGTATTGTAAATACAATACTGTAGAAATGTATACATACATGCCAACGTTACCCATGAAAAAGGGAAACTTGTGTAAAACTTACCTAGTGTGGACTAAGAGATTTTATTACCTTCCACACTGTATATTTCAAATATTTCTCTCTTTAAATACTAGTGCATTCCCAGTAAAATATTAAATCCATTAATATTTTGCAAAACTTTAAAAAATAATTTCAATTAAAGAAGTTGTTTTCTCATTTTGTATTATAGGTAGTGTTTCCACATCATCCCTTTAAAACCAAACCCAAATAAAATGCACACAATGAGTCAAACGGGGTTTTAAACACATGTAGCTTGCATCTAAACTCAGATCAGCACTGCAGCATGTGCATTTTAAATGTGTTTTGTTTTATGGGGATGAGTATATAATATAATTATTATAGCTGTTCTGTTTTAAGGGACACAACTTGCCAACATTTCCCTTAAAAGGAGATGACCTGTATTACAATAAATGAATGTTGCAGTGCAGTGTTTTGCAAGTTTTTCCATACAGCTCTGTCTTAAGTATATATTAGATAAGTTTAAATCTATCTTTTCAAAAGGAGTGCTATAATGTGTGCCCATGCTCTGCTGCTAATCTGTTATCATGTCCCCTTCTTGTTATAGACTGTTGAAACCATGTGATATGCATGGTTATTTTAAATTAATTAAAAATTTGTTTAGCATCTTAATCCCTAACACCAATGACCACTAAATTAGCCATTGTTTAAGGTCTATAATAGATGAGTTCAGTTGTGCACTGAAGGGCCGGCAGAAAATTCAATGAAAACTGCAGCATGCTTCACAACACATAAATAAACTACTATTTATCTATTGCAATGAGGCAATTATACATGGTTGTGTCTAACTAACTGAGATAAAAACTCTACAACATTCTGCTTGATTGAAAGAGAATCAAATATTAGATTAGTTCTTAATTTCCTACCTTTACTTTTAGATTTATTTGATGGGTATACACTATATATTCAGTTTTGTTTTTGTTTAGGTTGTATTACACACCTACAGGAGCCAGGGTACACTGAGCATGTGCAGTGTGTTTAGTTCAGAATAAAATGGAGAGGCAGAGGTTACAGCTTTATAGGAATGGGTCCTCACACTAATATGGCTGCTATTGCACTAAAGATATACTGTATTTAGGCAATTGAAATCAGATCTTTCCATCAAACTGATCAGTTCTATGGTAAAATATAGTTAGGTTTTCTTTACTAAATTCATACCTATTGTTTCATATAACTGGAAAGGTAAAAAACTTCTTACCGAGTGAAGTTTCTGGTAAAGGCCACAGGCATTGCAAACATAACCCCCATTGGCATTTTTTCTCCAAAGTGAAGTCTTTGTAGTCAAGCAGTTGGCACAGAAAACTCCAGATCCTCTACGTCTCTAAATCAAAGAGAGAAAAACATGCATGAAACCTAAGAAAATCTGGTCATAAAAATCTTAGGCGCGCTGTGTCAATTCAGTCATTCCAGTATATTAACACTAAAGGTTTTAAAGGGTCAAATTGCTGGAACAATTATTCATTTTGATTTCATTTATTTGAAAAAAAAAAAAAATAGAAATTGCTTGTGGTTTCTACAATATTTGAATTCTATATGTTTCCACTTCTTTTTATGATAGAGTTATACAATGCCGCCTATCACATGCAAGGCGGAATTAGAGGCAGCATCCATACACTTGGCCAGCAGGTGGCTCTGTGCAGTAATGCTATTAGTGAGATTCAGTGGTTCTATATATGCAGTTATTTATCAACGAAAACAGACACACCATCTAATTCACATTAAGACACGTACGCCATACATTTAAAGTCAGATTATATTCTTATCCCTGACAGTGGCACCATGTAAACCAGAAGTCAAAGACATGGCCTCTAAGGCTGGTCATATGTGGCACGTGGGACACCAGAGCTCCAGTGGTATTTTCAGGACAGAAGAAAGCGGATTGAGGGAGGAACTTGGCTGCCAAGCTTCCTTACCCTGCGCACAGTGCTTGTGCAAGTAAGGAAGTGGTGCTCCGTGGCTGGTGGTGATGCAAGAAAAAAATTGGCAGAGGGAGGAGAATACCAAAATTTAAAGGAATACAGCTCATCAATTTCAAATGTTTTCTATGTATGGATAAGTTTGAAACCCCTGCTGTAAACCCTTATCTCAAATCAGGCTATTTATTACAGGGTTGTAGGTCAGGCAAATTTCATACTAAACTAGCATCTAGAAGGGGTAACTAGGAAAGCAGAAGTCCGGTGGGCACTAGCTATTTCCATTTAAAATTACCACTTCCTCAGCCAAATCAGGTCAGGTTTTATGCTCATCTTAAAAACAGGTTTATTTTGAAAAAGTAATTATGATACTAAAAACTTCCTCCCCCCCCCCATTTTTAGACCTTGTTGTAACAGTTATGCAGAAAAATTCAGAGCAATTGGACCAGTACTGACAACACTTAAAGAGACATAATTAAAAGTGGTTCTTTTTGGATATATGTAAAAGTTTTTTTTTTTTGTTTTTTTTTAATGGAGAATTTGACAATGACAAAATCCCTTTAAGGAAAGCTTTCTGTGCACTCACCAGCTCACCAGCCAAGGAGATACACATCAGGTCATAGCTATATTATCTGATCACTAGATCACAACACTAGGGGGGGGGGGGGCAGTTTGGTTGTGTGAAGTTTTCCTGACGCTATTAATATGGCAAGACAAAAGTTTATAATTTTCAACAAAAAAAAAAAAATATATATATATATACACATTAAAATAAAGGTTAGGTTGTAAGGTTTAAACAATTATCTTTAAAAATACAGTAAAAAAAAAAATTCGACCAATCTTATAAACTGAGGGTTTATTCCAATTGAACCAATTTATTTAACTTACATTTATGCTGCAGAAAAGAAGTCTTTACTGCCAAAAGAATACAATGCTTACAATTGTACTTTTCAAATTAAAAAAAAAAGAAATCTTTCCGCAGACATCATTCTGGCCTCGTGACTGCAGCAGTTTTTTGGCATACAATGGCTATTTCATTCAACTGTTTTACAATGTATCAATGAAAAACAAAACAAACAAAAAAAAAAAAAAAAGCAGAATCCAGCTCATTTCCTATAGCGCTTATTTTCCACCCAAAATGGGTTTATCAAAAGGTCTTCCTCAGCTAACTGAATCCTCTGCATGGCTTGGCTTTAACTGGTGGTTCAGCTGGTAAGCAAATCAAATGGATATTAGTAAAAATAGTTTCCTCAATAACCATAACATTGTAACCAGGGGCCTTAAAGAGAAACTATAGCATATAAACTATAATGATGTCATTTATTGCATAATTATATGTTTTGCATATTATGATCATTGTTGCACGCAGAATTTCTAGACTATTCCCTGTGCCAGAAAACCAATCACATTCAGCAGAATCCTTGCTACAGTTACAAATAGACGTATCACTCAACAGAGGCATGTATGGGCAGCAACCCACCGCAACCAATCAGATTATTTTATTATATTGGATTATTTTGGCTCCCCGTTCCTCCTTAACGTTGATTGGTTTCTACAGTTTGCTAGAGCTCAGTTACGCTGTTGATGAATTCTTCTTTAGCAAGCAAATCAAACTATTTGCTTTTACTCTGCAGAAGAAGTTGTACATATTTGAAAAAGAAAAAAAAAAGTTTGTGCCTATAGTTCACAATATTTTATTTGGCATCTCATAACTTGGATAGAATTGAAATTGCAGCGAACAGAAAGTAATGGTGATAACAGAAAAACAGATTGAAAAGCAGTGAATAGGTCCAAAATGACCTTGATAAACATTCTCCTTTGTGTGGGTGTGTTAATGCCAGTGTGAACGCGTGATCATGAATTGAATGATGCAGGATGATATTAAAATGCTTGATTGTGGGGTTTTAAATATTTGGATAATCCATTTTCAGAAGTGCTGTTTACGGGATAATGCAATTAAACAGGATCTAACTGGAGAACCTTATTCTGCTACCACTAAATTAAAATGTGCAATATCCACTAAAGACTCAAAAAATAATCTCTAATTTCTAATTATCCTGTAACTGAAACAAGATAAATACTAGAATGCTATTTATGAGTAAAACATTAGGTGGAAGTATGAACACTATACGTAAACCACATTTAAACAGTGCCCTCTAATGGCTAAACTTAAGAAAACTTGTCAAAGCATTAGTTTTTGAATAAAGCATCTCATATGTAAAGGTGTCATTGATATGCGGTCACCTCAATTTTCTTTTATACTCTGCACAGGTTCATTTTAAAAAAATAAATAAAACACACCTTGACTCACAGCTACATATATAACAACAAAACATATTGCGTATAAAAGACATGGACTACTTCTTTCTGTATTATGACAGTCTGTCCATATGCCAAGCCTGTTGCCACTGCTCTGATTGACAGCTACAGTTATTTCATGAGCATGGGAACCTATAAAATACATATGAGGTTTGGCTGATTAATAACCACTTCAAGTGCACTCGTGCAGCAGGTGTACTTTTATAGGGAACCAGTTTTTCATGGATTACAATAAACAGACACACAAACATTATACAGTCATGGAAAACGTGTTCTCCATCATTGCTAAGGAATAAGTACAGCACAAAAGTTAAAAAAAATGTTTTATTAGCTTCCCCCTACATAAACACTTCTTCAGAAATCTGGAAGTATTCTAACCTTCTATATGTTATTAATGGATCAGTACAAAGAAAGTGCATTGCTGTGCTGAAATTCACATGATGCCAGTTACTAATGAGTTAAAGTTCCAAATTTATAAACCTAATCAATATGAGCTTTAACAAACTTTAACAAACAAACAACAAAAATATTGTAAAAACGTTATAAACCAGAGCGTTAAATAAAATTCTGAAGATTTGCTGAAATTATCATTTCCAGAAGAGTGACTTACTGGTTTGCACTGATAGGTCCTGGGTTCATTTCTACCCTGGACATAATATACATGAAGTTTGTACATATGGGCACTCCATTTATCTCCAACAAACTGAAAAAAAATATACAGTATATACTCTGTCAACTGAAGCCTCGTCTGACCTGGCTCTGTGGGTGACTGTATAGGAAATACTAGATTGTAAACTCTAAAGGGGCAGGGACTCAAGTGAATAGCTAATCTCTGTAAAATGCTGTGGAAGATGTTGTTGCTACATATATACTTAAAACAAATAAACTATTGGGCAGTTTAAAATGACAATGTGTAGAACCAGCAGCTTTTTTATTCTTATGACCCCGCCTTGCTAGGAAGGGAAACCCTCTAACATATATAAAATATAAAAATAAAATGCAATATCTAGGAAGAAAACAATAAGATTTCGGACTCGCCACATCTCCATGCAAGATCTAAAGATGGACATTTTTCATGTTTGTTTCTCTAGAAGAAGGAATTCACTCTGGTTTCCCAGTGCATTAAATCAGAGGGAGCAAGTCACAAAATAATGTTCTGGCAAGGAAACAATTCATGGCATGGACGATGGCAGCCGACGTGAAACAGTTTTTTTTTGTTTTTTTTTTTAGCTCCCTGCTGACATATTCTTATTAAATTCAGCGGCACTAAGAAAAACTCCGCCTCCCCCTGTCCCAGCGAGCTTTCTCAAGTGCCGAATAAAAGACACTGCGACAGAAATGAAATGATTTCTCTTATCCTGCCTGACAACGTCAAGAAATATTTGTGTCCCTAATCATCCACGCTAATTTTATTTTCCAATAGAACTGACTAGACCTGGTTGGAGAAAGTACATCCTTGTATGGACAGGCACACTACCTCACAAATCACACGAGCTTCTGCCCCTGGGCACATATATATAGGAGACAATAGACTTGGATGGGCGCTGTGCCAATACTATTGAAGAACGAAAGGCAGAAAAGTCCAGACACTTTGTAGTGAGAGCATGGTTAACTCTTTTGAGGAGTAAATTAAAATGAACACCGACTCTCCCTAAGTTTGAAAACATAGTTATTAGGCATGCAAAATTTCTTTCACAAGAAGCTTGCACTCTAATTGTTGGTGTTAGAAAAGTGAATAATGCCAGCTTGGGGAAAAAAAAAAGCAAAGTAATTTAAGCTAGGCTTCTCTGGAAGACAGCTCTATTTAAAAGACTCTTCATATTTGGATGTTAAATGTGCATTTACCTGCAATCAGTGACATGAGTTCAAACACAGGGCAACTACTGTGCCAATTGTTCCCTAATGAAAAAGTTCAGTAAAAAATAATTGTTTTCTTGCTATATAAAGATACATTGTATGAGG
Organism: Pipa parva; assembly: GCA_019650415.1. NCBI lineage: Eukaryota > Metazoa > Chordata > Amphibia > Anura > Pipidae > Pipa > Pipa parva. The sequence goes on from WMED01003958.1 coordinate 19,703, forward strand.
GTGCTATAAAATGCTGCGTAGGAACAATTCATACCTCTCCACATTCCAAAGCTAAAAAACAGAATACTTTTCAGGAATACTGCTCTACCAAAATAGGGACATTTGGGAGTTATGATGATAGATTTGGGAATTGTGGACTTTATGTCCGGTATCCGTTTCACTTGCTAAAGTAAACAAGCATACTCTGAACAATCTGCAGTTAAATCCAAGCAATTGTTCCTCCATTTTCCCTTAAAGATCAATTATTATTTTATTTTATTTTTTTAGCATGAATTTTATTTTTTCCAGTTACCTTGGCAGAGCTAATGTAGAGTGGCTTGAACTTAAATCAATGTTCTTGTATTTATATCTATACTCACATAGGCCAGGCTAGTTGGCCACACCAACCTATGCCCACCTGTTTTAATTAACATTCATAGGATAAGCTAGGGATAGTAGACTAAACAAGCTCTAGGATAATCCAGAACAGGGATATCCTGAACATGTTTAGCTTTAAGTATCAGTTACACACTGTGCCAAACATCTTGGCACGTACAACTCCAGGATTCATGGGTTATTATTGTCAGTTGAGTTTACTTCTTCTAGTATGCCAGAGGACTGTTAAAACTTACAAATAAAAGGCTAAGTATACATGCAATTTATAACAGATGAGAGACAATGAGATGTGCACGGTTTGGATTTATGGAGAAGAGATTTGGATTAAAGCTGAGGGAACCAAGATTTAAAAGGTCACTAATAATTTCAATTAAAACTAACAGGAGGAAAGAAACCCATAATACCCATATAAACAAATCAGCTGTAAGCATTCATTAGCATGGGCAAGCTGGAATTCTGAGAGTCAACCTCTGATTGGTTGCTGCAGGTTACTAGAACTCTAGGCTCTGTTGATGAATTCTCCAAACAGTGATCTAAAATGTTAACATGGCCTCCAGGATAATGATGTAGTATAGGGCAAACTGGAGGTTAACCAGGGTGTAGGAGTTGATAAGGACAGCAATGGAGTATGGTATAATACTACTTGTTGGGAGGGGGTTTGAAGACCAGCCACATTAACACTGCAGAAGGGGGGTCTGCAAGGAAAGAACTGCTAAGGAGATTAAGGGGGGAATTCATGAAGCTCCGAAGTGAGGCGAACACTACGCACCTCACTTTGGAGCTTCATGAATTCCCCCCTAATTCTGCTGTAGTGATTCTAGGTATGCTTCACTCTTCTAAACAAAAGGTCTAAAAAAATTTCAAAGCCATTTCTCCTTCTTTCAAACAGATTTTAATTCATTTACACATTTTATTTTTTCCTTATATATATTCTGATCTGTAGAACCAATGGGTATAATCTTAGCTGAGACAAAGACCCAAATCAGACATCACTGAATTATATGGAAGGAGGGAATTATTATCAACAGAGTAAAGGAGCTTAGTTTAAAAAAATATATATATAATATTGCACACAACATAATTTTTAGAGCACTTCCTTTCAGTGTAGCCTGTTGAAGTCCATTTGCGAAATAAGTCCAGGCTTGTAGACTAGAGGGTGATTCTGAATTATAAATTGTATTGGGAAAAGCTTCATGTTCTCATTGGGGGGATATTTATAAAAGTCAAAATGTTTTTCAATCTGGATAGTCTGGTGATACATCAGCACTCTGGATAGTCTGGAGATACATCAGCACTCTG
>WMED01003959.1:11051-21372 GCA_019650415.1 Pipa parva
TGGAAATAACTAGTGTAAACTAAATAAACCTCAGCTAGCAGGGGTCCCTTGGACCCCCACACCTCTCCCCAATTTCCCCCCTCACTTAGTGCTAGGCTGAAAAATTAAAGACTGGGGAAGTTATCTAGTACCCATAACCTTTAATGTTCTTACAATGAAGTATCAGAATAAGTTATGGGTACTGGATAACTGAAGGTGGGATCTTGACTCAGGAAATTATTCTAATCCTTCAGTGTAGGAACATTACAAGTTATGGGTACTGGATAACTGAAGGTGGGATCTTGATCCAGGGAATTATTCTGATCCTTCAGTATAAGAACATTACAAGTTATGGGCACTGGATAACTGGAGGTGGGGTCTTGATCCAGGGAATTATTTTGAACCTTCAGTGTAGGAACATTACAAGTTATGGGTACTGGATAACTGGAGGTGGGATCTTGATCCAGGGAATTATTCTGATTGCCATATTTGGAGTCAGGAGGGAATTTTTCTCCCTAATATGAGGATAATTGGCTCTTGCCTCATAGGTTTTTTACCTTCCACTGGATCAACATTGCAGGTAAATATGCTGAACTGGATGAACTTGCCTGTTTTACCAACCTTATAAACTGTTACTATGTGAAATTTTTAAAAAATCTTAAATTAAAAAACGTCATTTGATTTTAACATGACAGTCTCAGCATCATCCAAATATACCGTGATGCCATCTTGAAATTTTACAAATGTACAATTATGTATACCAAGTACTGAGCTGCTATTGTGTGCATTCACTAGTACTCAGAACACCAACATTCTTTAAAAAGTAAAGAGAGATTTTTTACTTCAAATGCTGGCTCTGCTGCCTCTAAGTAACTTCAGGTCTGCTACATATATTACTAAATGATCTGTGCTTTGATTTCTCTTTTGCAGACGATGGAATAAGTCCTGAGAGAGTGGCGCAAGTGATGGGCCTTCCTGACCGGTGTCAGCATGCTGCTCACATCATCAATGAACTCATTTTGACAGCACAGGTGAATGTCAGGGACTGTACTGAAATCTATGCAAAGCTATCCCACTGACATATAATGTCTCCCCTGATCTGGACATCATAACTGTCTGTATTAGCTGCGCTTCTAATAAACGACTTTTAACAAGTGTGTGGAACATTAAATGGGACACTGATACCCACAAAGTTATTGTGACTAATTAGAATAGAATCGTTTTATTATCGATTCATTTTTTATTAAAAAAAAAAAAAGACTGGTTTTAAAGCTTGCATAAAGGAATGTATTTCTACTTGAAGATATAAAATATTTTCAGTTACAGTATTTTCCGGACTATAAGGCGCACTTTCTATGAGCACCTTTTAAGCAATCTTGGTTCATATATAAGGAGCACCGGACTATAAGGCGCAGCACATTACCAGTAAATAAACCATAGCTCAGACTGCAAGTCAAATTTTATTCAACTTATATCGGGTTCATATATAAGGCGCACCGGACTATAAGGCGCAGCACATTACCAGTAAATAAACCATAGCTCAGACCGCAAGTCAAATTTTATTCAACTTACATCGGGTTCATATATAAGGCGCACCGGACTATAAGGCGCACTTTCTATTTCTGAGAAATTCTCAGCATTTTAAGTGCGCCTTATAGTCCGGAAAATACTGTACATTTAAACTTGAATATACTTTAGGCTATTGCTTAACAAAAATCAAGAATCCTTTAATAGATACGTAAACATATTGGGGCGAGACCATTTTTACTATATTGATTAGTTTCACTGCTATTTTTCTTTGCCTTGCACTTTTTGGTTTCCCTGATCCACTAGTCTTCCATGAATTGCTGAGGTAATGCAAACTAAAGGTTTCTTGTAGAGGTTGGTCAATAAAAAGAATGTATCTTAAACATAGTGGGACAGGACTGTTTTTAACATTCTTCTTATGCAAGAGTTAGTATAACTTTATTAAAAACTGTCATTTCCCCACTCCTTCTGTTTTTCTAAACATTGAACCTTGTTTTCTAGATTTATTAAAAAAAAAAAAAAAAAAAGTTATTTTTCTCTAAACTGTTTAAATTGTAATGTAGAAATAAATGGTTTGCTTGGGTTTGTTGGTGTGTTGTGGTTCATGTTTGTTCAAATGACTCCTCAGAACAAAAATATAATCTCTCTACCCCCCCCGTGCAGGAACGTGATGGATTTGGAGGCCTTGCCTTGGCTCGAGGACGTGGAAGGAACCGCGGTGACTGGAGCCTTGGTACACCAGGGAGCATGCAAGAGATCACTTATACCGTGCCTGCTGATAAATGTGGACTGGTGATTGGCAAAGGTAGATCTATCAGAAGCGTACAGCTCTTGTGCAGTTAATATCCATGGGTCTTCTCGATCTATGATCTTTTGATGTTTCTGAAGCCAGTGTCTCTGCTATAAAAGTTTAGGAAGAACCATTTAATGTTGATTGTAATAGCTAATGGCTATGTTTGAGGCATTTTATTTTTACTCGTTTTGGTATTTTTTTAAATGAATTGACTTCCTCAGTTAAATCTTTCATAGACTTAATATGAAGCAACATCCCCTGGTGGCCAAATCGCCCATGAAAATGGTACAGTGCTTATTTTATGGTCTGTTGCAAACATTCACTGATGAATTAATTCAGCCAAAATAGTTGAAAAATCTAAGTTCTAAGTATTTAATTCTCTTAGACACATTTGGGTAAAACCTATGACCCTTTATTTGGTTCTACTGTTGAAACTACTCTGATCCACGTGGAAAAGGGAATATAAACAAAGGATTTTAAAGCTTGAGAGCTCAGTCATGGATTATGTCTGTGAAGCAGGAAATCGATAGGAGTGCCTTTTAATGGATTTGATCCTTGTGTATAAGCATGCTGCTGAGTTTTTAATGCTCTGCTGTGTCTGAAGTGTACCTGGAATAGTCCGCCAACAAGCAGACTTGCCACAAATGGCGCGTCAGTACAAGAAAAATAACATTATTTATGTAAAACATATAAGGCAGCTGAATTAGAACTGATGAAGGACACAACGAGTTGTGCGTTACCAGTAAGACATCATTAATGTTTTGTACAGTGGTATATTTTAGTGTTAGAAAGAAGACTACTGTGGTATAGTATTTTTAGGGTTGTGATCTCAAATGAACAATTGAATTAATTAAGAATTGAGAATATAAGAAAACATGCTAAAATTGTCTTCCTTGGGCATGCTGGGATTATAAAGTTAATGCTGTGGATTAAAATGGCTTCCACAAAGCATGGAAAGGAGTGTTTCCAAACCCTGGTCCTACTGTGTTGTGTAACATGATCAGGGAGCTTCCATTTCACACTGGGGGGGTAGTGATGCTGCTGGACTATGTTTTGGTACAGCCCTTTTATTTACGCACTTAGCCTCAAAACAAGCTTAACCCTGAAGTAGCAGAAACAGTGGCATTTTTTTTTTGCTGAGGGAATGTACTGCCAAGCTTTTCTCTAAATTGTCCCCTCCTCCTGTCACCTTACCATTCACATTTCCATGATAAATGCTGTGTCAGTCAAATGGGGCCTCACAGCCGTAGCCTGTCCACTTTGCCTTTTAACTGCCTTGATTAATTGCTTTACGATTTACCACCCAGCTGTGGGGCCCATGGTATCCTAGATTAGCAAAAAAGGGTAGAGTTGGGGTGGTCTTTTTCCCTTTCCCACCCCCTCCCCCACTCCCCTTTTTCTGTGTCTGGATTTTTTTAAAATAAACCTAATGATGTGGGGTGGGGGGTGCTAAATGACTTTTCACTGACATCAAAAGAGCTGAATGTGCTCCATATTCCCATCATAACACTTATTTGGACAGGATCTATGTGAACCTTGATATCACTGACCCGTGAACCTTGATATTACTGACCCAATGTAACCTCTCCAGTGCCCTGTCTTTCTATATATGACAGGAGTGACTAGCTCAATATGTGTGAGCTTTAGTGCAAGTCCCGATAAACCATTGACTATCATCACTGTTTTTACTCAACGAGCCAAAGTGACATGAAATTCTTCAGTCAATAGCTGTGCAGGTCCCTTTTGGCAGTGAATGGGCCAAGTAATTAGAGTCTCTCTTTTTTTGTGACTACATGGCCCCCCTGCTGTGTGCTGTTCTCCTTTAATTGGTTGGAAGATCTTTAGCCAGGCTTCATTGTGCTGCCCAGAATTGATGGTCACAGGATGAGCAGAAGTTGAATAGGGGGGTTTCCTTGTGCGGTTAGTGTAGCAAACTACAGGTAATCATCTATTTTGTTCAACATTTCATTGAGTCTAGCAGAAGAGCAGAGGATCAGTTTTCTATTGTACTGGAGTGTATATTTACAGTATCCTGTTCATTACTCCAGTTGTGTTCCGAGGGGAAACTTCAGATTTTTTTCATTGTGGCTTTTGATCACATTTTAAAGAACTTGTGCGAGCAGACTAATAATGTCTCCCGCAATGAGCTCCCCTCTTGCTAACAGAATAAATGTAACGTAAATGGTCTCCTTCCTCCACCTCTGAAAGCAGTCTGCTTAACCAGTCATAAACTTTTATCTTGCTGAAAAAGAACATTCTGACCATTTAGTAATAGGTCCCTTTTGCACAGATTCTGGAATGTTCCATACATTCGCCATTGTTTTCTTCCTTCACTACTCATTCTCCATTTTAACCGTGTTTGTAATCTACTTGGCCATGGCCAAGCTTTAAAAGTAAGATGTGAATCGTTTCTTGCTTCTTTCAAAATAAGTTTGATGCTCCTTTAGTGAAATGAAGAAGGACCCATTAAAAAATGTATACACGCACAGGAAATGTGCCACATTTTCACGCCAAACTAAGGTCTGTCCTATTTCCAAGCAAACAGATCCCTGATATTGTAGAGTTTTAATTAATGTACGTATAATTTTATTTATAAAGTGCCACAAATTTACGCAGCGCTCTACAATTCAGCAATACAACTACAATAGAGACATGGGAAAAGTGCATTAAACAATACAAGTAAAATATCACAAGGATACATCACTTTAAGTGCTAGGTTGCACTTGACACAAGAGGTTGGAGGTCCCTGCCCTGTAGAGCTTACAATCTAAGTGGGAGGATTAATACATTACAGAATTACAGAAAGGATCTGTTATTTGGTTGAGAAGGGAATTCAGCATTTCTGGAATTTGTACCTACAGTGCAGCTTTACCCATTATTTGCTACTGATAGTTATTCAGTCATTGGCCGACGGGTACCCATACAGCACTACAGCATTTGTAATTGTATCTGGACACTGGACCTGTTGACTACGGAGAAATGACTTTTTTACTTTGTGTTTTAGTCTGCCACCTGCTGTTTAGCCTTTACTGCATCTTCTAGGGACAGGAGCCTGATGTCTTGTGCCTTCTCAGTGGGTGGGGAGGTTTTTCTGAGATGGGGCGTATGATGGAGGTCACGCTTAAATCAATTATCCCAGTTGTGCTCTTTGTAAGTTGCTGTTTACATTTCCCTTCATATGGTGCAGCTTGGGTTCTTCCATGTTTATCCTTGCTTATTAACTGGATGGCTGCTGAGAGTTTAAGTTAATTAGGCATGGCTTTCTTTTACACTTGTACCAGTTTCCCACCTCTCATAACTTTTGCAAGTCTTAAATTTTGTATTGTAACCCTGACAAGGTTATTAGACTTTGTATAAGGCTAAACCTAAAATAATTTGTCAAATGCACATTGGCTCTTAAGAATGACTGACTGTTTTTATTAGTTGCTTAGTCACTGTCCTTTGTGGTTTTACAGAAGGGGCTAATTACTAGTGTAATTAACACTTCTAATATCCAACCTGTAGAACACTTCAAGAAATTCTGTCTCTGTTGCATTGATAGGGGAGGGGGCTATCAAACTCTATATTGTTGTGGAAGAACACCCAGTACACTCAGAACCAATCAGCTACTGTCTTTACATAATCACAAATGGTAGTTAAATGCTCTTGTCAATATATTTTTAATTCTTTAAGGGAATTTTTTTTTTTTTTTTTTTTTTAATTTAATAGTGGGGTAATGTATTTACAGCAGGGTTTGCTTTAATTTCTATCTATAGTATAATTCTTAACTGTAAAGAAGTGCTGTACAGTTGTAGACTCCATCGTCCGACTCTGCCGGCGACATCCACATTTCCTATGGGGAGAGCGTGCATGTTATCCAAGGGAAGATGCTTTGATCACGTGCACATTCTCCCATGTGACATAGGAAATGCTGATGCGGGGCTTCATTATCAGCACGGCTGGAGAGGACTGCCCTTCTTAGAGGGATCGGGTGATTCGGGACGCTGTAGAGTCACCGACAGTCTGAAGATGGAGTCTGCAACATGGAAGAGCTGTAAAGCACTTCTTTACAGGTAAGAATTTCATTTTTTTTTTTTTTTTTTAATTGATAATAAATTGCATTTAATAAAAGTTAGCAATTAGCATAAATAAAGGTTTTGTTTTTTTTGGGGCTGGACTGTTCTGTATGTAAACCCTGTCTATAAAGAGAGCCCCATTTGTCTATTGTCAAAGCAATATAGTGACTCCCTGACTCACCTCTTAATTCAGCAGGGTTCAATATCCACCTGTAACTGCTTTCTTCCTCTGAATGAGTTCCCTTGCTGTGTGTAGCCGGGCCCCCTACTTTCCCTAACTTCCTCCTGTAACTGCTTTCTTCCTCTGAATGCATTTCTTGCTGTGTAGCCACGCCCCCTACTTTCCATAACTTCCTCCTGTAACTGCTTTCTTCCTCTGAATGAGTTTCCTGCTGTGTAGCCACGCCCCCTACTTTCCCTAACTTCCTCCTGTAACTTCTTTCTTCCTCTGAATGAGTTCCCCGCTGTGTAGCCACGCCCCCTACTTTCCCTAACTTCCTCTCTCCACAGCCAACCACAGAGGCAGGGGAACAGCTTTGATCTGTGCATGCTCTGGGTTAGGCTAGGTTCACACTAGCGCTTTTTTGCTCCACATATTTAGAAAAGTGGGTCTAGAAAATACGCTACGTATTTCAGTCCAGCGTATAATCTAGACACACTTTTTTCTATTGTACTTACCTTACAGTGTTTGTGCACGCTCACATTATGCGCTAATATGACTGGATCAAGGTAAGTCCATAGGGATTCGCGGCACGCTTTTTTTAAGCGTGGCGTATATACACAAGACCATGTTCTCTAAATAGTGAGTGATGTCACTTGCTGGGCAGAGCTTATCTGTACTATACAGGAGGAGCCTGTACACAGAATAGCTGGAGGAGTAGGGCTTTTTTAACAAGAGACATTTTAATAAGAGGCATACAATTTTAAACATTTAACATTTTAATGTTTAAGTTGGCTTTTTATATGTATACATGTCATATATAAATAATGTTTTATCCAGACTTTTCATACCCTTTAAAACATCACAATTAAAAAGTTAATGGAACTGTTTGGATGGGTCGGAACCATAGAGTTCAGTCAATGCAACAGTGGCATCACCATGTATAAGGTTTTTTCTTACATCAATGCATATCCTTACGGCAACAAGATTCATAATAATCACCTTACTTGTTGTTCAGAAGCCTTGATGTCAGCATGGGAAATTCACCAGATGGGTAGGGTAGCCACATGGCATAATGGTGATTTGCCCATGCTGGATTAAAGGCTTTTAAATAAAAAAAGGTTTCCAATTGCTTATCATAGCCATACAATTCCTTTGGAGTGCCGTGAGTAGCTCTGGTCTGAAGCATTCTATAATGTTCTTTAACAATTAGAGGTATTTGCTGCATGTCTTTTACATTCAGAAAGTTTTCAGTACCACTGTGTAGAACCTCTGACAATGGAGTACATGACAAGCGCAGTAATGGCAGCTTGCATACGTTTGTAGACCTACAACTGTGTAAGGGAGTGATGGGAAAGAAGAGTTTTGTGTGCAATATATCACAAGGTCCATGTTTCAGTGCTGGGGAGAAGGTTTAACCTCCGCCACCTGCATCGCACTTATCCTTTTCTCATTTCTTTGTCCTGTTTGCTTGTTGGTCACAGGAGGTGAGAATATCAAAAGCATAAACCAGCAGTCGGGGGCTCATGTGGAGCTTCAGAGAAACCCCCCTCCAAACACAGACCCGAGTGTTAGAATATTTACCATCCGAGGCATCCCCCAGCAGATTGAGCTGGCCAGGCATCTCATTGATGAGAAAGTTGGGGTAAGTTTTATGTTGTTTTGAGGCCAATCACAAGCTCTGTGTGGCTAAATCTGATTGCTTTAGAGAGATTAATAGTTTTAATAGCGTTAAACCTCTGAGCTCAGTACCAGGGAACCCTAGACTAAACAGTCTTAAGACCCGACATCGAACCCTTATTATGACCCATGGTTCACAATATAGGTATATGAACACGGAAGATAACTTGTTTATGGAGTTGAAAGCTTTTCCTTAGGCTAGGTTCACACTAGCGTATGATGCGCAGCACATCATATGCTAGTTTGAAGGAAAAAAAAATGGCTCAATGAAAGCCTATGTACTTACCTAGTTCCAGACACACTAGCGTATGACGCGCATACGCTTCGTCCAGAACGCTGGATGTCGCATTTTGGCCAGTGTATTTACGCCGCACACAAAATGCAGCCAGATAGGAAAATCTGTGAATGTCGAGAGAGCGTTCACACTATCGCTGGTAAGTACAATATAAAAATATGCTGGAATGCATTTATTTATTTTCAAACTAGCATATGATGTGCTGTGCATCATACGCTAGTGTGAACCTAGCCTTACAAGGCAAAATGATTTTATATTGATACTAGAGTTACACATTCCTGTTGTAATCTCTCTTTATTCCAACCCCTTTGTCCCTGCAGGCTTGTATCTGATTGGACTTTTCATGCCATCCATACAATCATCCTTGGGTGCTCTGAACTATCTAATCAGCAAAGTTGATAAATTGTGGAAGTGTTTCAGTAACCCCTTATTAAAGATGTAGCCAATATTCATTAACTATTTTAAACTTGGATAGCACAAGCATGTATTTTAGGCATTTTCATAGTGTCCCTTTAAACTGAGAATTCTAGAACCTTAGAGTAGATATTTAAATAACATATGCTCAATAACCTTAGGTAGAATAATAACCGCAAGAAACTATTAAACTTTACTTCAGTATTTTGTTATAGTCTGTGCATTATTTACACAGTATGGCCAGGTTCACACTGGTGTAAACATACGCTGCACATAATAATAATTAAAAATAACGCAAATCCCTATAGCAATTACCTTGCTATGGCCACGCTAGCGCAGAATGTGAGCACGCACATGCCGGAATGCTTCACATTGTGTATTTCCTAAGTGTATGTACACAACATGAAGCATGTGGCCTGATAGGATAAGCAGCAAAATCCAAGGGAGAGTTCACACTGCATCGGGTAATTTTAAAATAGAAAAACGCGTCCTGAAGATACGCCGGCCATAGATGGCGCATAGATGCACTAGTCTGAGCTAGGCCTATTAAGACTCCTGATGTAACAATGGTTCTTCGTCCTAATTTGCTTAATGACTCTTTTGATCTTCTTTTTGTTTCTTAGGGACCTACAATAGGAGGCCCAAGCAGCTTTGGTCAGAGTCCCTTCAACCAGACACATGCTACACCTCATCAAAAGTAAGTTGCTGGTTTAGAATCTTCATTTAGAAATGGTGGTGTCAATAAAGGAGAGCTAAAGGTTTATAATAAAAAAAAAATACATTAAAAAATGTAACTTGTATTGAGATGAATCGTTACAATCACAGCATGAACTGGGCTGTAATTACCCGGCACCCAATGCTGACTTCACAGCACAGGCTGACACAGAAGCCAGCGTGAAGCTCCTCCCACTTTGTTGAATCTGCAGTCTGAATGGTTTCAATGTCATCACGTTCATTGCGGGGTCCAATGAGAACAATCCCCGCAATGAGCGTGATGATGTTTGAGGCCAGTACAACCAAGTGGAAGGAGCTTTGCACTGGCTTCTGTGTCAGCCTGTGCTGTGAAGTAAGCATCAGGTGCCGGGTAATTATAGCACAGTTCATGCTGTGACTGTAACAATTCATCTCAATATAAGGTACGTTTTTTTCATACATTTAGGTCTCCTTTAAAGTCATCATCATTCACTCTTACTGAGGTGTCCGCACAGAGCTCCACCTGTACACTATCCCAATAAACATCCATCTGATTGTCTGTATGTTCGCATCCAGGTGATAGTTTCTTTTAAATAATAGAGAGAATGTGTGCCTGACCATTTTGTGTGGTCTAAGATGAGAATTTTTGTCATTATCCCTCTTTTTTCCCCCTACAGCGGCCCTCAAGCGTTTGTAACACAGGGTTGGAGTAGCACTTATCAAGC
>WMED01003960.1:0-21369 GCA_019650415.1 Pipa parva
TATAAAAAGCAGTGATATAAGTGATAATAAAAGTAATATAGGTGTTACTCTCCAACACTTACCTGATATAGCGTGGATGCTTCCTCGGCATTTAAGGCTCTTTCTATAGGCTATATACACCTGAAAAAATGTGATGGGAAGCGTTCCAAAGTGCGAGCGCTTGCGCATTATGCTAGTGTGGCTGAAACAAGGTAAGTTCCATAGGGATTCATGGTGTGGCTTTTTTTTTCGTTGTTTTGATTCTGTGTGGTGTATATAAGAGCGCTAGTGTGAACCTAGCCTTACAGGAAAAAGTGGAAAAAATGAACCCAGAGATTAGCATAATTCCAGTAAAGCATTTAATATTTGTTTATCTCAGATAATGAAAAAAGAACCTCTCAGAGAATTCTTGAGAGGCCTTTGCTGCACTGTTGTCTTAGACCAGATTCTATTATCTTATTCATATCTCAATATCTTTAAACAGAAAACACAGTAAAGCCCAGTTGAATAATTAGAAAGATGAGTACTGTAGTTTTATTATATGATATTTTTTTTTGGACTAACAGCTCATTATTTAAGGCTAGGTTCACAGTAGCGTATTATGCTCAGCGCATAATATGCTATTGTTAAAAAAAAGTGAAAAATACACCGATCATATTTTTCTTTTGAACTTACCAGTGACAGTGTGAACGCCCCCTCAGCGTTCCCATCAGTTCCTGTGTGGTTGCATTTTGGGTGCAGCGTATAATACACCGGCCAAAATGCAACACATAGTGTTCCAGACCCAGCGTATGTCCATCATACGCTAGTGTGTCCGGAACTATGTGAATACCATTGGCTTTCATTGAGCTGTATTTTTTTTTCACACCAGTGTATTGTTAAAAAAAGGTTGTTTTGACTTTATCTACTTTATTTGATGTAAAAACGGGCATTCAGGGGAAAAAATTTGATTTTTCTCTGATTGAAACATTTCGATCAAATTGTTTGGATTATTGTTTTGATGGAAAAGTAGCCAATGTACAATGTAAAGTATTGCTACTTTTCCATTGGAAAAAAAAAAACAATCAAAACAATTCGAACGAAATGTTTTGATTGGAAAAACATTGATCGAATCGTTTCCCCTGAAGGCCCATTTTTAGATAAAGAATAAACTCAAAAAAACATTGAAAATGACCGTTTCAAATTTAGTAAATGTATTTTCTTAATTGGAGTTAGGATGCAATAGACAAAGTAAGATGAATTTTTAAGAGGCGTTCCTAAACAATTTTTTTTTTTTAAATAATAAAATTAGATACAAAAGTGGATAGTTTTTAACCCTTAAACAACCAGGACAAAAAAAGGTAAAGTTTTTCATCAGTAGGCTCTGCTTGCTTTGATAAAACAATGTTGTTGTCTTTTACAGACACTGTAGTTGTTTGTTGTTAGAGAGTACAACCTTAAAATCCACCTCTATTGATGAAATTCTTTATCTGTCATCAATTTGAATTCATAAGGTTGTTTAACATTTATCAATTATTAATAGAATTTTCCTAGGCTATGAGTCAGAATCCTTAACGTGTTTATTTTACATTGTAATTTCAGAATTCCTTAGATTAATTTCATCCTACAAAATAGAAGCAGTTTCTCATATTCCTGTACTTCAGTATGCTAACAATCCATTGCATTTGATTATCATTTTATCCTGAACATTTTAATTTTATAATCGCTTTTACTGGCTTACGAATGACGTCAATCAGATTCTTCACCCGGTGATGTCTTTGCAGGGGGTTTGGCCTTTGAAGTTGATTGTTAAATGATTTCCACTGTCTTCAGAAAAAAGTGTAAAATACTTTGGGACACAATTCTCAGTCACACACACATAAAATGAAATAATGCATCTCAGCGCTAGCCAAACAAATTTACCATTTTAACAATGATGCCATAAGCACATGTGTAGCTTGATTTCATTCCTTTAGAGAAGGTTTTCTTTGTGCATGATTGATCAGGTTTTTTTTTTTAAGAAAAAATGAAATTAATTGTGAAAAACTAATGTTTTCACATATGAAAAGTGACTGCAATCCCATTATCGCTTTTTATCTACCTGAGACATACATTGAACCGAATGAAAAAGCACAGTTCATTTTCAAACAGTATGCTTCATACTTTGCCTTCATTTTTCTTCAAAAGATGAACTCAGTTACCAGGAGCTAAAAAAAAAATAAAAAAAAAGACTCTGACACATACTTTTCAATTTTGAATCCACACTGAGTTAAAAGTGAGGTTTCTTTTGTAGAGTAGAAAGGCTCACTACTGAGTGTGGTGACTGAATTTACCTCTGTGAAGTGGAGTAGATGGTTGCTGGGAGATTGGAGCAGGTGCACAATTTGACATTGAACGTCTGAACAGTGGATCTTCTGGGTGTGCATCTAATAGAGGTGGGTAGTGTTGTCATGTTCTGCCAATCAATTAAGAGCAGTGTTTATAAGGGTTATGGCATGTTGGTGGTGGTTATATGTTTTAGAGAAGAAACAAGTTTGACTTTAGCATCTTGTTAGCTGCATAAATTTTCTATTGTATGGACTTTATGCATTATGGTGAAGTAAATGTTCTGTCTGTATGTCTGTTCAGTGATATCTTCCCACTATTCACTATGCCCGCTTATAGAAGTCAAGTTACTAACATATGTTGATACTATTGATGTATCATCTGCCTCATTCTGTTCTAGACAAGAAGAGAAGGTGGGCAAGGGTCACTGGACTACAGGCTGCAGTATTTTTGAAAATATAATGCTATAAGGGTTTTTTTCTATATAAGATTTTAAGGTATTTATTTCATACAAGAAACATATTATTTAGGTGTGATAACCATGATATTGGATTATATGCATAATCAGTGAGGTACAATTAGTTGTGGGCACACCATGACATCTATGATGTTAAAGGTTCTGTATCATATCTTACTTCCTGACCTCTTTAATCTGAGGGTAGCACATAAAGGAAAAACAAGACTATTTTACAAAGTTGAAATTAGCTCCTTTAGTAGTAAAATGCACTTTAAATTTACAGATGGAACAGGGCTTAACTGGTCCCCTGATGTGTATATCCATAAAATCGTAGGTGAATATTCTATGTTATCTTGTTCTTCCTTAATTTATTGGCTACAAAGTCAAAGTTAGCTCAGCTACATCTGTCTGTAAAGTCCGACAGTATTATTATTATTCCATTGGCAACACTAATGCAGAGGCTAGGCATTCAGAGCATTTGTAAAGATATCCCTTAAACAGTTCTTTTTGAAACACTGATTCTTTTCAGTAGATATGTTTATCTTGAAATGGTCAATGTCAGGTCAAACATATAACCTTGCAAACACTTAAGTCATAATCCAAAACTAAGCCTCATTCCTACTAACAGTATTTTGAGTTTTTTCATCCTCACATATTAATTTATTTAGAAAACTAAATCAGTCTTGCTAACTGTCTCAGAATTATGGATCACTGAATGGAATGCAGCTGACTGCCCCAGTCCATGACAGTTATCAGGATTGATTTGGTCCCATAAGGGAAATACATGATAGATTGAATAAAACAAAGTAAAGAAAAGATTTATTTATGAAAGATAGAAATCCATATTTTTCTTTAAAAATAGTTTTAAAAGGGAATTTCATTTAATTACATGGTTAGTACAGTATGAAAATAAAATATGGAAGGGCAAATAAAGAAAGTAGTCAAGTATTGCAGCAGTAATGATGAACATTTCATTAGCAAAGCTTAATGCACACACAACTACACTGGCTTTATCATTTAACATCCTGATAGAATTAACTTTGCAGAATTCATACAGACTGAGTAAAGCTACTTCAAGATTAGAGAGTACATATACATGCAGTCTTATTGACAAAAACATTGGGTTACACTGACGTGTTCAAATGATAAAATTTTCTTCAAGAAATTTGACAAAATCAGTCCTACTACATCTACAAAGACTTTCTAGACATCAGAAAAAGTATACAAACGTACATTACATTTTTGAAAGCTTATTTATTTAAAATTGATTGTAAAATCCACACCAACTTGATTGATTTTGCATACTGTATACAGACATTTCCCTTTAAGATGGAGGTGTTTAAAGTAGTTATTTATATGGACTGTTTCTATTGGAGGAGCAAATTTCTTGATCTTCTAAGAAAAAAAGCGGATAAAAAAAAACGTAAAATTTTAAAACTGATTAAGAGGATTCTAGCATATGATGAATGAGCTTCCTTGAAGAAGTGAGTCTTCAGTTTATTTATGGTAAAGAGTGTGGTTGGATAATTAATGATTGTTTTGAGAAATTCATAGAGTAAATTTGTAGAGTTTGAGATTTTTAAATAGCAGTGAAAAAAAAATAAGCTTGGGAAATAGTTATTGAGATTTATATTTTCTTTGATCAATATAGTATTGTAGTATTGCTTCTTTTCTTGGCCTACTTTTAAGAAGTCTTACAAAAATTTAATAAAATTGAAAATATCGATATTGCGATATTGGCCGATTTTTACCAATATTGTGATATTGGCCGATTTTTGGCGATATCACGATATTGGCAGTTTATCAATGCCGCGATATCGGCAATATCAATATTGCAATATGGAAATTCGATTGAAAATTTTAACCTGTTCATTTCTGTGTAAAAATCCATAATATTGCTGGAAATTTAATATCGCGATAACAATATTGACGATATCGGAAAAAATTTGATATCGCATTATCGACAATATCAGTAAAAAATCGACAGATATCACAATATTGGTAATATCGATATCGCAATATCAATATTTTTTATTTTATTACATTTTGCCTATTAATCTTTCATTTATGCCATATTTAAAAGAACAGTTAAGCTTGCTGAAACAACAGCTTGTTAAGGACAAATTTATAAAAGTAAGCAGCAAATAAAGTTTTAGAAAATAGTATGAATAAAAAATGACTTTAAAAAAAAAAAGATAGAATAAAAAAAGCATTGGTTACCCAACAATATTTATTTCCCCCTTACCACTCTATGCAGAGGAGTGATCCTCTGTCAATTCTTCAGTGAAACAAAAGATTGAGAGATGCACATTCTTGATTTTCTTTCATTTTATGCACAGGCTGACACAGAGTAGATGAAACAGATTGAGTTTTGAGCAGCGCTGGTGGAAAAATCAGGGACCCAGTTTGTTGATGTGCTAGTTCATAGCATGATCTGCAATAGACTTTCTTTTTGTACATTTCATGTGAGTCACTTTTTCCTAATTTTAACTTAAAGCAAAGATAAAGTATCCCTGAAAATATTGTCCTAATTCTTCATTTCAAAAGAAAAACAATACATGAATGGTAAAAATTGCTATGCAGCTACCATAGGAAGGGACCTGAGGGACCCTTTTCAGAACCCCATCCCTTCAATCCAAGGGAAGTCCTCACCTTCCTCTTCTCCATATTTTCAGTATCTTACACTTAGGGTAATTCAGGAAAGTGCGAACTTACCTTGCGATCCTTCGATTCACCTTGCCGAGACTGGTACGCGCTCCCTTCTCTCATGCACGTGGAGATCAGCGAATGCTTTAAAGTTACTTCGTCTCGGCGAGGCAACTCGAGTTGTGAGGTGACACGAAGCACCTTTAAAGCATTCGCTGATCTCTGTGTGCAGGAGAGAAGGGAACGCATACCAGTCTTGGCGAGGTGAATCGAAGGATCGCAAGGTAAGTTCACACTTTCCTGAGTTACCCCCTTACTCTCTATATACTTTGCACAATGATCCTCTTCACCCTTCCACAAAAATACAAAATAACCAAGTCAAAAGCCACATATATGTCTTTAATTCCATATTGTGGTATAAGTTGTTTTCCTGGATATCAATATCAAGACTCAGTTAAGATAGATCCACCCATCGCTGTGAGTTGATAAGAAACTAATTACTTCACAGAGTTGCTGCACACCTGTTTCATTCTTTCTGTTAAAAAAATGTTAGAATTCTCAAGCCTGTGGATCATCAGGTCAGTAGTATGGGATTTCACACTGATCAGTTAAAGAGGAAGCAGGAGACAATGGGCGGTTTTCCTGGAAGAGAGTATTTCTAAAAAAAAAAAACCAGAAAAATGATTAAAGAAGAACTAAATTTAACAATATAAAGTAGCCACCTAAAACAATACCTTCTTCTAAGCTGAAACATGGCAATAACAGCTTGAACTGTGCCGTCATATCCATGCATGGAGGCAGACTTCACTTCAGACTTTAATAAAATCAAATGAAGGTCATATGTGAAAAGCTTTTAATTTCACATATACTTGCAACAAAATGTTGTGAATCTTGTATAAATGGATATTTTGCCCCTTTACGATGCAATGTGAGATCTTTAAAGGACTAGAGACACCCAAAAATAAAAATTGCCATTTGGATTGGCATGGTAATAATTTAAATACATAACTAGTTTTCATTTTTACTTTTAGCAGACATGTAATCTGTTTTAAACAGAATTCACCCAACTCCATTGTTTTCTAGGTTGCTTTTATATTGTACATATTCAATATCATATTCAGTAACACAGAAACCCCAATGTTTAAAACTAAATAGCTAAATATCATGCTTTAGAATTTAGAATTTTTGGAAGCACAGACTGAATATATAATAACTATAAATTAATTTAAGGTATTTAATTAAATTTGTGATCCAGTACATTTAAATGTTTATATTTATACACTGTGATTATGCCCTGATAAGATGGTTAGAACATTCCTTATGCTTATGCCCCTTTCCCCTTTCTATTTTTTCCATTATAAATGCTTAAGATCCCTTAGACTATCTAATTCTCAGTTTGCATCTCTTCTATAAGGCTACCTGCCATTCAATCAAATAGTATGTCCCCATTTCAACTCAACTCATAAATTGACTCTGGCATATCAATAAGCCTGATAAAAATGAGACCTTGGGGCATAGTTATAAAAGTTGAAAAAGAGTTTTGACCACTTAACAATGGAAAAATAGTTGTTTTTAAATGATATTTTTGTTAAGATATTTTAAAATTGTATTTATTTTTATTCTTGTTTCCATTTAAATGGCCTTCTTATTGCTAAGGTTCATTAACCTAGCACCCAGATAGTGATTTAAGTACAGTATAAACGAGTGATAGTACAACTCCTAAATGGAAAGATAAGTAAGAGAATTATAATAAAGGTTACTCCTCTGATTAATTAATAAATTGATTGCAACAGGTGAAGCAAAACAAACCAAAAAGATGAAGCAAAACAAATAATTAAAAAAAAATACATTAAAGATAAACATCAACTAAAAACTGCCTTAAAATTCTACATCAATACTAACATCACTTCCAAGGTGAACAATCCCTTAATATTCAGTTAAGAAGGTTTGTGATTAATTACCTCCATCTATAGGCCAACTCTTTCCCCGGGTAAATATTTCCTTTCCTGTTCTATGTTAGGTAGATGATGCACATACATTGATCTATTAATAACATCTGTAAAGAATTAAATATGAAAACCCTATGAAATTGCAACTGTTTTCTGAATGTAATTCTGGTCAAGCAAGTCAAAAAGTAATGCCCAATAGCTTGCTAAACTAACATTCGATTCTAGCATTCAGAGTCATAATGCTTTATTCAGCACAAGACTGATTTAATAACTTCTCCTGAGGCATGATACTGGAAAGGAATTACAGACCATCTTATTGACTACTTTCAGATACAGTTCTCTCCTAAATATAAAGGACCTCAGCAAGCTATCAATATATGGTTGATTACGTTCAGTTGTCAGCTAACAGTAAAAATACAAGACTTTAGTAGTACTCTCATCTGTACAGTGTTATCCTTGCCTATCCATCTTCATACTTGATGGCTTAATGCCATCTTCTTACTAATTTCTAATTCTTACTAATGACTGCTGTATGTAGTGGACAGTTTACATAGCATATTGACAACTTGGTTATGACTAAAAAAAATTAAATTAACTTCTTGAATTGAAAGCATGAATAAGAACAGCATATTTCTAATTTTTACTGTAAAGTGCTATTTAATACCCCAAAAGGCAATACTCAGCTAGACAAGAATGAAAATGGTAATAATTTGCAACTATTATATGACTGGGGAAATGGCTGGTAAGGATGTAATAAAATTCCAAAAAGGGCCCTCAGTATCATTCTTTTACTTAAAGAAAGGTTGACAAATAAAATTATAGTGGAACTAGACTGCAAGTTCTACAGGGACTGACACAGCGTATGAGAACACACAGATTCAGCATCAACAAAGGCCAGACTGAACTACCTGTGGCAGCTCATTTTTGTAGTTACAACCACAGCATAGAGGACCTGGAAATATTAGTACTGAAGGGTAACTTTTCCACCCAAAGTGATAGAAAAGAATGGGAAGTTAAATTTATGAAAATATTTAACACCCTCCAGATTGGACTTGATAGGGAAATAAGTTTTATGCGGAACTATGTCCTGGATTAACATTTCACTGCCACCCCCCTCCCATCTCTATTCTCCAGTTACAGACTAAGGAAGAGACACTTTACATTTCAAAAGCAACTGACTGTCTCTAATGGCCCCACAGTTCATACCTATGGACTAATGGCCCAATTAACCCTCTCCCACAGTTTATCCTGTACTGCAATTTGATGTATTATTTAACTACATTGCTGTAATTCACATTTTTACAACTGGTCGACACTCCAAATGGGTGTCGAACAGATAACATCTGTACCAGTTTGTGATGTTGTAGTTTTGCGATGCTGTTTCACTGATAATATCTCACTATATAGCATTAATCTTCTTGGCTTTGTTGTTGGATTCATTGAAATTTATTGCTTTGTTCCAGTGTGTGATTTTTTTTTTATATCAGACTGATAACATGTTGCTATGGTGTACCAGTTTCTGTATAAAACTGTCATTCTCATTTCCATATTATTGTCTGATGAAGCCTCGAAAGCTTGCATTTACCATCTATTTTGTTAGCCAATAAAATGTATCACCTGTACTCTCTTGTCTTTGCTTAAATCTATGGCTAACACGGTGCACAACTCTACTGCTACAGGGACTGAGACTGAAGTACATGAATAATATAAAGCACTGTGGAAGATGTTGGCCCTATATGAATATGCCCAAAAAATAATTGTAATTACAAGTTTAAATTCTGCTAGACAAAATGAATGCCACACATCAACAATATCTAAAAACAATTAGGGTTTCTCTAAGCTAAAGCTCATGTAAATGCACCCGAAGTGGAATTTTGTTCTGTGTTCCAGATAATTTGCTGCAAATTGTGAATGTTGTATTCACTGGTCCTAAAGGGAAAATGGTCATCTTATAGGACTTGTAAATAATTTGTATGTTTCGTGGGCACTTTGTACTCTGCCTTCATGTCGTAAGGAAATTTTGCACTTTATTAAAGTATATCCTGTGAACTCAGGGTAATCTGAAATACTCTTATGTATGGGTATACCTGGATTAAAATGATTGTTATGTACTGTATATATATTTTTTTTATTTAGAAATAAATATACATTAATCAAAAGGATAACATTTTTTTCAGTAAAAAAATTAGTCTCGAACTAGAGAATAGAATGTGAAGGCAAAATGCAGTAGACTGATAAATGGATGACAAAGTTGGAGACGCGGTTGGTGATAGATGCTGGAACTCGAGGTGTTGAAACTGCACGGGAATGGTCTAAGCCAATCATAATGAAAATATACAAGCCTCCCTGTCTATTTCGTTTTGTAAAATTTAGTTGTCTGCCTTTCACAATCTGTATTCTGTCAGCATGGCCTGTTTTCAATGAACAGAACCTTAGGTACCATTTTCAGTCATCAATTATGTATTCATTGCAAAAGGCATGTCAGCTTTCCATGTTTTTGATACCATAGATATCCTTAATTGTTTTCAAAAGCCTGCAGGAATTTTAGAGCAATGTGATTTCCCATGCTGTTTCTGAGAGCATAACTGTTTTCTCATTGGCTTTATCTAATTAATGAACAACTCTGCTTCTTACATGGCTAAAATAATTAGCACTCAAAGTAATTATAGTGCCAGAATTGACACATTTAGGTATTATATTAAAACGATTAAAAGCAGCAGTTTGACATGTAATAGCACGTGTAGTAAACCTGCAAAGAGAGGTGAATAGCTGCTCCATCTACTTTTATTTTTTGGATGGGCATATTTTTGTTGTATTCTGTGTATTATGCATTTTTTTTTTTGTTGTGGGAGCCAAACATGCAGTTCCCCCCAGTAGATTAAGTACTTGACTTGTTAATTCATGTCCTATACCATCAATGCTGTAAGGGTGGGTGGGAGGACCTCAGGCAAGGACTATATCATCTCATTTGTTTTGTTTTTGCTAATTAAAGTAAACAAAGGGCCTCTTTAGATAACCATATATATATATATGTGTGTGTGTGTGTGTGTGTATGTGTGTGTGTGTGTGTAATTTTTAAAGAGCAGAGTTACTGTTTCTACAGGCTCTTTCACCTCACAGGACCATATCATGAGTACTTTCACAGCACTTTTTCTTCATATCAGGAGCATTCATATTTCTTTTTTTAAGAAGTCACCTTTTAGCAGTTTGTCCTCGGTCTTTTGGCTCCAATATTGATTGGCCAAACATCCATATAGTCCTTGTCCTGACTTTTAGAACTTACCTGAACCCAAATCCATAATTAGTCTGTTACAAAACTCCTTGTGCATTTCCATTAACAACAGCCGATGATGGATGGATTTAGTTCCCATTTGTCACTTAACACTTTTTGGATTTTTCATACATAAGACCTCAGATTTAAAGAATTTTCCATGATATATTTGTAAATTGGTTCTGCCACCTACGATAATGCTCTGGAAGTAGACTGAATGGCAAGCTGTCCATAGGAGAACTTTTCACTAAGATTAAGAAAAATATTTAAGATGAATTTAAATGCCTCTTAGCTCTTGGTTTGTTAAAAATGAACTAGATTTTGACAAACATTTCTTTGTTGTTCGGATTTTTTGAATAGAAATAATGGGCGAAAAAAAAAAAAGAATGAGAGATGATTTATGTTATCACTTTTGAACAGAAATAAATATTTGAAAAATGACATCTTTAAAATGTCACAATTTACGGAATGCAGTTTAGAGTAATTACCTTCTCATGTATCCAGTTTCTGACATGCAAAATACATTTCGAATCTTAACATGCTTGGAGAATGTTTGATTTTCAAGGGAACATATGTGTTTTGAGGTTCATTTTGAAGCTCATTTTGATTTAAAGCTATTTAAATATTTATACAAGCCCTACCTATTGTATAGATTTTCAGATTATCAGAAAGGAGGAGGAAGAGAGTAAAGTGATCAGAATAGTTGGTTTCTACCTGGACAATACATTTTAATGGTATTTTGATGTAAAAAGCACCGTGGATCTAATACATACTGAATGTGTCCCCTAGTGTTAGGCAGATGCTTATCATTAATAATGATTTTTTTTATCCATCTAGGTATTGGCTGATGCCAAGAGACTACATACAGTAGTCTAACTACTGTATGCTAACTCAGTGGCCCAACACTGGGTTCTGGGTTCAATTCCACCCTGGACTTCATCTATATGGAGTTTGTATGTTCTCCCTCTGGGTGAACATACAAACTCTGGGTTTTCTCTGGGCACTCCGGTTTCCTCCCACAATCCAAAAACATACATCTGTGTCTGTCTATGTGTGTGTGTGTGAGACTGAATAGGGAAACTAAATTGTAAGCTACACAGGGCAGGGAATGAAGTGAATGATAAATCTCTGTAAAGCACTGTGTAATATATCATCGCTATATAAAAATT
Source organism: Pipa parva (assembly GCA_019650415.1). Lineage (NCBI taxonomy): Eukaryota > Metazoa > Chordata > Amphibia > Anura > Pipidae > Pipa > Pipa parva. The sequence continues at coordinate 11,776 of WMED01003960.1, forward strand.
AATAAATACAAAAATTAATAAATACAAAACACAGTTTGTAGTGTATAACATCTGGAAAGATATTAATACGGTGTTAGGGTTATTCATCAAAGGGGCAAACTTTACAGAAGTTTAGCAAACTCTATAAACCAATCTGAAGTTGCCTTGTATTATTCTAGTTCCCCTGTACCAGTGAATGCTAACAGATGATTGGTTACTATGAGTTATTAGACCTCTGGAAAGATTCCCTTGTTGATAATTCACCCTGTGTGTCTTATTACCTTATTGATGTTCAAATTAGCAATATTAAATCTGTTGAACGGAAAATGAGAAACAAACCAGCTTTACAAACCAGTACAAAAATCAAAAAGACTTTTTAAAAAGAAAAAAAAAATCTTTATTGAGTTAAATTATTATGCACTAAACACTGTACATCTGGTGGTAATAAATATTTGCAATTACATTCCACATTCATTTTATGGCTATTTTTGCCATCCAAAGCGATGGTATTGTTGATTTTAAATGCTTATCAATGTCAGCCGGAATAAATGAACAATGTATAAAAGCTAAAAAACATTTATAAAATCAATATAGAGATGTGAAACTTTGGAGGGAACCCACATTATATATATATATATATATATATATATATATATATATATATATACACATTTATATGGATTTTCCAGACTTAAACTTATATACAAAAAAAAAAATGTAAAATTATACCTTTTTATTATATATGTGTGTCGTATTTCTTTTTTTATATCTGAACAATGCACTGCACCTTTGTGTGTTTATGTGTGTAAGTGTGTAACTCACACGCACCTAAAGATTACATTACTAAACATTCCTGCTAATATAATATCCTTTTGTATCTTCAAATGGCATCGACTGCCCATAAACCATAATGGTTGAAGTGAGTCTGACACTTAAGGCAGTCCCAGTGAGCTGAACACTAATATGTGCTCATAGTTACAGAATTGACCCATGTCTGTAAAAGCTCTTAAAAAAAAAACCTCAGCGATCTCATTTACTGTCCTCCTGCTAAAGCGATCAAATGATTATGACTCTGATTGATTGATGTCCTCATTGGAGACGACATCAATAACCACATGCCACAGCCAAAGCAGTATTTTATAAGCCACTAATTAATTTATTAGTACAGGTTAAATTTGGTGAAGTGAACATGTATGCATATTCCATGCTAAGCTATAGTGTATATATAATAAACTAATATGGTGGTCACATTAGTTTTGAAATAAATTTAAAGACATGTACTGTTTTCCCTCAAATTTACATTGTGCGTGTTAATTTTTCGGCTGTTTTTGAGAGAGATCTATTTTCCAATAAAATGGTACAGATTCTCTCAGTGCCCACTGTATTCGAGCCGTTAAACGTGGTTCAGTTCGTGGCACGAGTGAAAAATGTCATGTTGAAGGAGCACAGCGAACACACATTAAGGAGTATAAATGAAAAAGAGAAAATTGTCTACAAAATTGTATGAAGCTACACCAGGCACCATTTAACTAATATACATTTTAGAGTACTTTGGAAGAAATGTGTTGAGAATTCTCACTTCTCATATCTCAGCAACCATACAAAAAAAAAAAGAAGAATGCTAAGAAACTGAATTATTAAACATCTACTATAAACTGGCGGAAATTTGCACTGAAGTTTTTTTTGTGTTAGTAAAAGACAAGTTAAGCAACTCAGAATACCAAATACTGTTGTCAGAATATATCATATACTTTATATAAATGCCACAAAAAAAAGTTATGTACTACAAAATGTTGTATGGCAAGTTGCTCATATGTGTTAACCCAAACATATTTCCATAATCACAAATAATATATTAAACGGTATATCTGTTAAACATTCACTGGTACTGAGATAGTGAAAACTTGCAGTTGTGCTCACTAGTGGTTCAGGTATGAAGTATCAACTTTGTCTGCTTTCTGATTCTATGCTGTTAGACAAAATATTCTGAATTGGCTATTTAGTACAGTCTGTGAGAGGGGAGGTCATCATGTTGTAATGATATACAAATTACAATATCAATTATATAAGCTCTTTAAATATATAGTTAATGTTATATTTTAAAGCTGAGGATGTCCATTCAGACAGTTGCTACTGCTACTGTGAAATGTCATAATCCTATGAGACATAAGAAGAAGGCCAACCCTGGATTCCACATGGGTCACCTGGCTTCTTCATAGGTCTGGAGCATCTTGATGCAGTATTCTCAAGGAAGACCCAGCATTACTTCTACCAAATGCTACAAGGGACACATAGTCTTTTCAATATTGAATGAACATCACTACTGTAATGCATTTAATAACTGTTTTTGAAATTTACCAAAACAGCATTTGGTAATATTTAACAAGCTGATGGTTATCAAGGTAAACTGAAGTTAGGAGGGCACAGTAACAGTTTTATGTTTACTGTTTTACATTGTTTATCTTGATCTTGTGGTCAAAGAAGTCATAAGTGACATTTAATATCATATAAAGCAGCGAGGTAGACAAAGCATTTATTTTCAAACAATGCTTATATCTAGGAAAATTAGAAATACTGAGGAGCCCAGTAATCTTTATACAACATTTATCCATAACATTATAATCTTATTGTGTCAATAACAGCTTTGATCTATTGCATTATGGATTCCACAAGTCCTCTGAAGGTGTCCTGTAGTAGCTGGAAGCAAGACATTAGCAAAAGATTCCTTAAACCTTGTAAACTGAGAGTTTGATCCTCCATGGATCATTGTCATCAATGAACCTTTGGCACCCATGACCCTGTTGGTAGGTCAACAGTTGTCCTTCTTTAGACTATTTTTGGTAGTTTTTAACTACTGCATACTTGGAACAACCTAAAAGGCCTAACATTTTGAAGATAGTCTGACCCAGTCATCTTACCATTACAATTTTGCCCTTTCTAGAACTACCCAGGTTTGTATGCTAGCCTACTTGCTTTGCTTCCACATCAACATCAAAAACTGACTGTTCACTTTTTCCCATAACTTGATAGGTGTAATTGTAATGATAATAATGTGACCTTCCTTTACCACTAAGCAGTTACTTTTGTGTCTTTAAAGGAACAGTCCAGCCTGATTAATAAAAAGTAATGTGTGTTGTAAATGCATAATACATTTTTTTTCTAATATACTTAGTCAGTCTTTTATGTGAGGAAAGGTATTAATTATTCCATTTGTGTAGCAGTACACAGCTCCTTATATGTTTACTTCCTGGTTGGATTCTTGTATCACTGACACAACGGCATCTCAGGAAGGTCAAAATTCAAATAAATAAATAATTTATATGACAGAAAGCATTTATTTAACTTTTATTTAACAGCGCCAAATAGACTGGAAAATAACTGTTGGTGCCTGAACTGTTCCTTTAAATACTATATTGATTTAATTATAGTTGCAATTTGCAATAGGGGAAATATTTCTAGTATTATTTGTTATATGCATATATTGTATGATCCTTTACAAGTAGTTCATGTATTTCACTGTATATTGTGCATAAATATATTCTACTTTGCTATTTAACAAGTTTGTAAAATAGAACTATAAAAAAAAAAAAATTGATACAACTTGATCTATACAGCCAAGTAAAAGCCACAATACAGCTTAGATAAAATGTAAATTGTCATCAAGACCTTTTTTTTGTGCCTTAAAGTTAATGTTAAGTTCCTGAGTTCCAGATGTCTTTGTGCCTATAGTATACCTAGTCATTGAACTGACATAAAATACTATTTATAACGTTATCACCTTATAAATTAATTCCATATACTCAAAGGTAGGCTAGAAATTTGTTTGACTGCGATCAAGGGTGGGCACTTTACTCATTAGCATATAGAAGTATACTTCTGTGAAGAAAAGAAACACTATGCTAATATTACAGTCATTCTCATCTTGCCTCTAAAAGACATGACCTATTGTGTAATGTACTACAAAGTAACAATATTGATTTTACACTTCCTTTGTCATAGATCTTTTGCAATAATTAAATAATTTACAGAAGCAGCCTCTGAGATGTACAGCTCTAGTGAATAAAATCATTCAAATCTGATGAGTTAAGAAAATAATTGCATTGACACATCAAGGTCAGCCTGCCCTTGACTAATTTCCAACTGAGATAATGTATGTATTTTGTTAGATCATATGTCATAATGGCAATAATTTTCTCTTACATCTGCAAGAGAGTAATACTTGAAAGGTGGTGTTCATATTAAGTATATAAATATTCAAGAAAAAATGCATTTAAAAAAATCCAACATATATATATATTTATATATATATATAGAATTTGTGAATCTTATAATCACGTAGCATGCTAATGTCATACCAGTTTCATGACTTTGAAGAATAATTACAATTAGATTAAAATGATTATTTAATTCAACCAGTAATCCCAAGGCTCAAAAGTGAAATATTGGAATTGGTTGCTGGTTTGTTTGCAAAGTAAGATCACAGACAATGGTTAAAAGTAACATCATTGGTTGTGAACTTTTTAGAGAGGAATCCTAGGAAATGTATTGAGAGAATATAAAAATCATGATTGTGGTTCAAAGAAGTGACCATGCCATAGTTTTGTGATTTCAAGGAATGATCTTATGTGTGTGTTCATGTCAGTGTTGATCATTGACAAGTGTGGAGTGTTATCTGATTGTTGCTATTTTCAAAACAAGTTAACCACAAAATGACACCATCCTGCCTTGAAAAACTGATTGGTAAGTGACCAGTTTTCCTTAGGTTACCTTGCACAGCCATATGGTGGCCATTAAAAATTATTCCAAGCCAGCTAAACCAAAAACAAAACACTAAAATAATACAGTGAATGGTCAGCTTCCATGTGAAGCAACAGGTTGACAGCTCCTACCATTATTTGTGTACATAAATAAATGATTTTTTACTTTGTTGTCTGCCAAAACACCTGAAATAAACCACAATTCAGTATCTAAACCAGAATATTTCTTAACTGTCAACCAGGGAGTCATGAATAGTGTATACATTTTCAAGCTGGCGATGCCTCTTTAACTCATACAGAGCAAGAGTAAAAATTAATGTCTATTTATTTTGTACTTTTTTCAAGCATTAGCATTTATTTACCATCTTATTTTTAAAGTCATTTTATTGTTGTACAAAATTGCATTCTTATGGCTTATTTGTTTCCCAGAAGAGTTATAAACATAATCTGATGCTAATTATGTAAATAGGGGACCTCTATAACGAAATATATTTCATTTATAAACATGAAAACAAAGAAAATCACAAAGTTAATCCTTAGTTATCAGTTAATCTGTAGGTAGAATTAAGTATATCAGTAATTTAAAAGAATGGAATTTTGATTTTTTTTTAAAACAATACATTTATCTAAATGTTACTACAGTTTGGGAAAAATCCCTTGCATTCCTTCTTATCTTTTTAAAAAAATAATTAGTTTGAAATACTTGTATTAGCCCCGCATAAAAGTTTACCAGCAAAAGAACGAAAGTAGAAATTCTGACAGATCCATTGCTTTGCTAAGTTACGTATGATTAGTTGATAATCTGCAAATATTTGTAAGTAAATCAATGTAAATGTTAGAGGGGCTTAGGTTACATCTTTGGTGAGACCATTGAGACAAATACTATTTGTAGAGTGGCAGGCTATGAAATATGTTAGGGCAGTGCTTTCTTATATGACAGTCAATTAAGACCGCTTTTTAATTGCTAAAAAGTTTAAAAAGAAAACTTTGCAGATGTACAATTTCTGCATAATTAAATTTTGTTTTGTGAAGTTAACACACATACTGTAGGGTTATGTATTAAAGAAACACAGTGCTAACCTTTGTAGAATTTCTAATATTTGAGCAATCGTATTTTCCTACATCCTACATTTCCTACAATTTAAGAAATTATGGCCAAAATGGCCATATTCCAAGTCATTATAGATAGTTCAGGCTAGTCTGCAACAACCACAACAGTGGTTTGTCACTGAAATCCTTGAGAATGATGTATAAATTATGAGATGCATAACAAAAACACACACAAGCCAAATTAGAAAACTATGGATTTGCTGCCCGCTACAAGACTGCATGTAAGTCTACATTGATGTAAATGCTAGGAGTGATTGCATTTTGTGCTACCCTACTTGTACAAATATAAGTTTAAATAGTAAAATCATTAAAAAAATGCAAGTTTGTGTGAAAAATAGCACTGTGTCTACTTCATACATACACCTCAAATTCGAAGTAAATGCTGATAAGTGATTATGGGGAATTGATAAAAATAAGCAATACGTGATAACAAGAGAAGCCAAACATGCAACCCTTCAGCTGTTATGAAATTCAAATCCCAGCCATTCCCTGCCAAACTTGAGTGGTGATACTGTGAGCTGTAAGTCAAAACAGCTAAGAGTGTTGTACGGTTAAGATTCCTTTGTCAAGCCCTTTCATATTTATGTATTAATATGGTAATCCATGGGTTTGCAGCATAGAGTGTATAACAATCCATGAGTTCTCTAAAACAAGTTAGGCATAAGTAGCTTAGCAAGTTAGATAAGTAGAATTTCTGCTTCAAGAAAAAAACACATGCTCTTAAATTACTTGCATTAACAATATATACAATCTACATCTGAATATTAAAGTAACTTGAATAAAACCTTGCCCTTATAGATTACCGTTCTTATGATAGAGCTACTATTCTTAAAAAATATGGGGATAGTAATGCCCCTTTATTTTAGTATTTTTGATTATACAATAAAAATGAAGAATCATGCCATAAAACTCTATGCAAAATATGCACACTATTATTGCATGCGTCATGTGATACTACATGCCAGATAGTATTACTTTAGTTTTAGTAAGACCATAAAAACCTTATGGGTCTCTTATCAAAGCAATATATGTACAGTGCAGTTCTTACTACATCAGCATCGTTGCCAGGTTTGTAGGTTGTACAAAGAAAATGCTCTCCTATGTATATGTATTTTGCTATTCCTCACGCATTTTAAGTCCTTATCACTCCACGCTTTAATTAATTGCTAAAAGTTTATGTTATGTAAATCTGTCTGAATTCATTTTTCGTAGTTTTGGTGGTAGGTTTCCATCCATCCTTCCACCAGACAATCTTTGAAGCTTTGGAGGTAAATCTGCTACTGACTGACTCATGGGGTCGGAAATCATCTTTGTGGTTTTTATCACCAGTTTTTCTTCTGAATTTCCAGGAACTGAACTAATTCTCTGAAGTTTCATTGGTAAATCACCCATGCTATATGCTTTCTCAGAAGTTGTAGAGCTCATCCTGAGAAGTTTTTTAGGCAGGTCCTCTCTGCCAGTTATTTTCTGAAGTTTTGGTGGCATCTTTGTACTTATATCATCAAGGCTATCCAGAGTGTCCACAGAATTGTTTTTCTCTTTCATGTTACTTACTGCTGGTGCTATTAAAGGAGATGATATGAGAAGCATTTCTTCTTGCTCTTTAACACTGTAAGGTGCTGTTGGGACTTCAAATGTTGCATGAAACTGTGAATAATCAACTTTGAAGAAACCTTCCTCTAAAGAGATAACGGGAAAGAAACGATGACCCCATAAGACTTCATCTTCAGTGTATGAGGTGCGTGCTTGACAAGTCATTCCTAAAATAAAACAAAAATATTAATTAAAATCAGTGTCAGTGTCTTCATTTTTTTTACAGTAATAAAGCAGAAACACACCATAGGAACTGATCCATTAATTGGGTTAGTCTCCTTAAAATTATTTTTTTTTTCAATATTAAAAACTACTTCTTTTGTAACTATAATTGAGAAATATGTTAAAAAAATAGCAAATTAAATTTTGCAGTTTTAATTCTCAATTTTCCTTTTCTAGTTATTTTCCTCTGTATTCTTTTTTCCTCTTAAATTTGAAAAACTGTAAATTGAGATAGTTTCTTAAAAAAAAATAACAAAATAAAAATAGAAAAATTTGTCTTATTATTTGTGTTTTTACCATTTTCCCACAAACGCACATGCATTTCATACCAAATAATTGGTTTCTCCGGGTCTAAGTGAGTCAATAGATTTAGCAAAAAATATAAATGTTTACTTTCGGTGTAAATTAATTCAGTTTAGAGAGAAACAAAGAATTAATCATTATTTTGCAGTTAAAATACAATTAATATAAATGAAAAAAAACTACAAAGGAAGCAACCTACATTTTCCCTATTATAAATCTGCCCTTAAATGTGTCAAAATATTGAAATAAGAATTTCTCTTCTCCAAACATTCTTTTTGAGACTTTGTCTTTCTGAAATTTCTAGGTTAACATAGTATAAATATTTCTCTTCTTTTTTGTACTAATTTTGTGCTGTTTGGAAAAAAATATTTTTATAATAGAACTATAATAAATTAATGTAGTAAAAAAAAAATCCCCAAACCATGTTTTAAATGCTTTCATTCATTGTAATTGATCCCATGGCGATTTGGTGCATGCCTTTAGTTTGCAGCAATCTGTGAACATAATTATCTTTTATTGCTATCAAGATGTTTTCAAACTATTTAATTGCAAATATAACACTCTGCTAAAACAGCTTAGCATTTTCTATTGGTAAATATGCCAACTTCCTGCATAAAGTTTAAAACCTCTCTCTCTCTCTCTCTCTCTCTCTCTCTCTATATATATATATATATATATATATATATATACTGTATATGCACATAAAATTTGTCTAACAGAACCGCATTCCATTCCATCCACCTCTACTTCCACCTTTTACTTAGAGGTGCTGCTTACACTTATAGTATCTATCCACCATATTAAGTGGTAGTAATCTAGTAGTAAGCTAGCTGTGATGTAACTTAAAATAACATTTGTGTTTTGTTTGAATGAAATCACCAAACTAAAAAATTTTAATTTGTATTCAACAATACAGTACCAATAAAATTTGAACATCAGAGTGGAGCACATCCAGTCACCTCCACTTGATGCTTCTGGAAAATGTTCCCATTATTAGAGCTATGGATTAATGGCTATATAGGTGGATAATTCACTATTTTGCTTGCATCATTAAGAAAGAAGAGGTAATCAGAAACAATGCTCCAGCACCTACATCTGGATAAAAATACTTCTTCAATTAAAAAGCTCCAATATCATATTGGTATAGCATGTAACACTAATGCGATTCACACTAGTTTGCTCTTAGTCACAGTGAATATGTTTACATGAAAGTTTCAAATATATACTAGTTTTCAGATGGACTTAAAGTGCACCTGTCAGCATAAAATGACTTTGTTTAGTCTAGCATAGCATGCTAGACTAAACAACTTTGTCATTTAAATCTATAAAAAAATACTTACCTTTTAAAAGTTATCCCACGATGAATCTGCCTCTCAGCCTGACTCAGCCCGACTCAAGTCGGGCTGAGAGGCTTTACTATGAAGTTGGCTTACTTGATTGACAAGTAAGCATTTTTCATGACGCGATCATGTGATCGTGTGTGCGCGCCTCTAGCCTGGGCAGGCTCAAAGCATATGTGCTTTGTCTCCCCAGCCAGTAACACTGACAGCTTCCCCTGTAACTTACTGGAGAAGCTGTCAGCATTACTTGCTGGGGAGACTCAAAGCGCATATGCTTTGAGTTCCCTAGT
>WMED01003961.1:7793-21369 GCA_019650415.1 Pipa parva
AGGAGGCACTTTGCCTACCTGCTGGTGTTAAGCTGCACTTTACTATGCGGAACCCCTATCTGTAAGCTGCTTCAAGATTACAATGCTTAGTAAAGTGCAGTGTATGGATCTATGATTTAAGGGCCCTTTTTGGCTTGAAACGCGTTGGTGTTGGTGTGTTTACCACCGCATTCATTCCCTGGTCTTAACTTTAACAATAAAGAAGATTTCTTTGGTTTTACATTTTGGAGTGCTGAGGATTTATGTGTTTTCTGCCTAAACTATTTTGACTGGCAGCCCCCTTGACTTTAGCACCACTCAGTACTGCACTTTTCCAGACTTGTGTGGTTCTCCTCCAGCACGGACGACTCCTTAACTCCTGATCTGAAGTGCATGAGAACAGAGCTTCAGGAGAGCTGGGGGACATCTTGGAGTCTGAGGGGTGCAGATTATTTTGCCGAAGGCCTTTGTTCGACTTAAACTGGCCCTGGTAGGGAAGTTGATGATTATTAAAAAAAACAAAACCTAATCCTAAGATTGACAAACCCCTTTTAAACTCTGGATGCAATTCCACAATTGACTGAAGGTGCTGAAACCATTCTTTTTCAGTTACAGATGAATCATTAGAAGACCCAGACCATTGTCTTTATAGGTATGACTGGAAAGAACTGAATAGCTTGGCGCTTAAATGCCATGGGAATTATGCAAATGTACAGTCTCATGCTCTTCAAAAAATGACCACTAAATGTAAGTTCCTTTTTTTTCTGTTCAAATTGGCAATTTATATCTTGTTTCAAGTGTAGTGGTTGACTTTATATACATCTCACTAGAAGAATTGTCATAAGTGTTGTACATAAATGGGCATCCTACAATGTGGCAACATCATTATTGATTTTCCTAAAAGAGTATTGGTGTCCAGTCAGTCGCCCTCGTTTTCCCTGTCCCAGTTCTATTATAGCACTTGGCGCTACAGCAATCTTTTAACTTCCTGTGTAGATCAGCTCACAGGAAGTTTAACGGCAGTGCTGTTGAGAGGATCGCTGTAGCGCTAAGCTCTATATTAGACAGTTGGGACAGGGAAAAGGGTGGGGGTGGGGGGGGAAACACATGTCCCTCCAGAGAGCGAGGAGTCTTGTGGGGGCAGCACAGTCTGGAGAAATGGTGAAAGGAACTACTTTGCACCACTTTACCTGCTGAGTTGCATTGTATGGGGCACAATTGAGGGGAGACTGCTGGTGTGGGGGAGGGTTCATTTTGGCATTGTCGTTTAGGGTGCCATTGAACCTTCTCCCAGCACTGGTAGATATATATTTACTAAATTCCATCCTTTCAATTTTACAGCCAGATTCTTAGGAAAGCTGATGCCCAGTAAGGAATTTTGAAACCAATCAAAAATGTGCAGTTCTGCAGTCTCGCAGAGCAAATGATCTTGATATTGTAATAAAGTATCAGTCTTGAGGGACATTAAAAATAAGCCAATTTTGTGTGTTGGTGCGATTAAAGGTTGATAGGGACCTAAAAATATTGAGGTGCCTGGGCTCCATGATCCTGGGACCCACCTAATATAGGGTGTATTCTATAGTATATAGATATGTACCTAACACCCACTTCCCTCTAATAGGGTGTCCTTGCAGCAGAATTCTTTAAATTTCCTTTTAAGATGTTGACTTCCTAAAGCACGATTTTGTATATTTATTTAGGTCACAAAGATCTGGAGCAGCTGTATTGCCAGTTCATTCGTTATCGTTTCCGGTGGCTTTTTTCTTATTGGCTGTTTGGCCTGTCTAAATCCTGTGCCAAGCAACTTCAAAGGATCTTTTTATGGTGGAAACGGTTTGATAAAAGAAAAGTGTCACACTGGGGCTCTTCAGACTGCGATGTCGGGTACCTCGCTTCTCTTCATTCAATAACAGATGACTATTGGAATGGAAAACTGGCTTATGGTGACGAGAACATGGGTATTTGCATTTCAAAATTTTTTTGCAAAACATTATTTAGCTTAAATTTTAAGTACACTTGCATCAATATTTCATTTAAAACATTTATGCAACGTCTGTACTCCACAAGCATTAAGATTCTGAATTTATCCATAGCCTAATTTAGAGGGTTGTTGCCCTCTCCCAACTGATTTGAATATTTTTTTTATTTTTTTATTTAGGTATTCAGACAGTGGAAAACTACTTTTCTATGTGTCGATCTCTTTTAGCATGGATTTTGGGACGTAAATGGGGAAGATTTAAGCAGAAGAAGGTATGTAAATAGAAGGATTTAAGATAGGAGCAAATGAAGTATCAATTATACAGGGACAGACTAGCCCACTAGAAGATCTTCCAGTGGTTCCATAGAGCCGACTGCAGAAGATTAAAAAAACTTTGCGTTATTTAGTAAATCTATTGTCTGTTTCAGATCTACCAAGACACTTTGGATGGTGTTTACAAAATGCTGAAATTTGATCTGCAAGTTTCTATGATTAATCATGAGAAATTTTGGGCAGTAGCTAAAGTCCAAATGTTGCGTATATGTACTCTGGAAAAAACTGCTGGAAACTATGTTAACTGGAAGTTGATAGACTCCCTACCATGCTACAGGTAAAATAACTGATGGGTTTTCATGGAATCTCCTTGTGACTTGTACATAAACTATTGTAATGTAGCTCTTGAGCATCTTTCAGGATAATCTAATGGCATATGAGAACATTTTATCTTAGAATTACTGATATTTCTTGCCTTCTCTTCTGGCTGCCTCTTGAAGGTATTGCTTCTCATCTCCACAATGGTCCTGATGATCTGTACAAATCCATCTTCTGTCCAGCAGGGCTGGTGTATGAATGCATGTACAGAAGTGCGCAGAAAAGTTTTTTGAATCCAAGCAGTGTAGGACTGGATCACCAGGGCACAGGAAAACTCTCAGTAAGCCTAGGCCTCAGTGGGTCCTCCTAGGGTTTGACTGCATAATTATGACATTTCTGAGGATAGTGCAAAGCAGGTAGGGATTTAGAGACTTTTGTGCATGAATCTATAAAATGACAGATTGCAGGCTTCAATTTTACTGTAGGTAGGTACAATGTCAGAAAATGCATGATTAAAATTTAAACTTTTATTTGAAATGTTGATTCTCTATTGCAACATACCATCTCTTGCACCTAGATGGATGTGTCTGAGGGAAATTTGTGTTTAATTTTAATTAAAATCCAATATGTTTAGGCTATACATTATGTCTGGTGATCCTTTCTACCTGGAATGCATCAGAGGATTTTTAACAAGAAAACAACTTGTAAATAATTGGCTTCTTAAAGAAGAGAACTCTTGGGTACGTAATCTTCTGCCAGAATGTTTATGTCAGCTGTTAGAATATGACACCAAGATCTTTGAAGGTAAGTTAATTCATAGTGCTTATCCAATCTAGTAACTTTGCCTTTGTAAGTGGGTACAATGTGAATGCTACTAAACACTTCTATCTCTTCAGAAAGACTCCATGGAGATACTGTGGATGCCTATCTGACCAGGTTAATCTGGCTCTACCTCCATTCTGGTCAACAGCTGTACATTGATGCCATGAAAGGACTTGTCTACGAATGTGCTTATGCAAGTTTTGCTTCCCAGATCTATGAGAGTGGAAATATTTTTTAAAATTCTCCTTTTTACACTTTTAACAGAAATGCGCTTTTTATTTTTTTCCTCTCCCTGAAACTGCACTTGTCTGTAGCTTATAGTTTGTTCTTAATTGGTATGAGTAGGAAAGACAGCAGATTGATCCTAATATTTAGGGAATTGATTGCATTTTTATATATCATTGTTTTAGGTGATTTTAAACTTTTACTGTAAATTAACTTACTAAGAGCACTGCTAAGCATTTCCTTATTGGAATTCTGTTTTTAATTCTTTCCAAAGTAAGTTGAAGGCTCTTTAGGAAATAATCCAGCTCTGCAGGATTCTAACATTTACATAATATAGTGGATATGTATATATTTAATTAAAAAAACAAAGTTTTCATGAACAATTCCATGTAAGTAGGAGTAACGTGTGCTATCTTGACTAATTACCAGATGGGATAATTTCCTTAAGAAAATATTGGAAACCCCTTGCATTGCCAAGACTGCAGAGCTACTTCTACCCATTGTATTATGCAGGTGTAGTTAATGTATCTTTTATATTCCTACCTATTAAAACAGTACAAATTGTTTTTTGTTTTTATGGTTTATTGCAAATATTCAAAAAGTGGATCTATTAGCTGCACTGATTTGGGCAATAAATACCTATTTTTGACAAACTGTGTGGATTTTTGCTCTCTGAAACTAGTTGATTGCAGTGCCTGACTGTCTAATTTTACCTTCAACTCATAATATTATTCAAAGTAGCAAGTGTGCCAGGACTAGGTTTAATGGCGCTCTGGGTGACCATTCCAAAATGTGCCCCATATAGTACCAAGCTAGATGAGAGGTTGAGCATAAAAGGCAGTGGTCATTGGTGGGGAAGGAAAGAGGTGGCGCATCATGTATTGTACTTTTATTTATATATAAAAAAATTTTTTTTAACTCTGATCAAACTGGAGCTACATTTTCACTAAAACCTTTTGTAAAAAAAAAAAATTTAAATATTGTGAATACTACACCTGTAAAGTCAGGATCACATTACATGAAAATATAAATCTTGCCATAATTGGAGTGAAATTTATACTGTAGAAGATTGGAAGTTACTTTTATTGCTTCTTTCACCCCTCGATATGAGTAATAGTTGTGGCCTGGCCATTTTTAACCAAGCTATCCAGAAATCTATGCCATAGACAGACTTTAATGCTTTTTGCACATTTTGATAAAATGCGGATTTATGATGCAGGTGTCTGGTAGGTCACAATTTCACTTAGAGCAGATGCACTAATTTGTGTTCCGGAAAGAATTTTGATTGATAGCCCAATTGAGAAGGTCTTCCTTCTGAATAAAAGATTTTTGTGTTATAGGAAGACAGTCAGGAAATTGAATTTTTTTTTTTTATAGTCTTTAGGGCCTTTCTAACTTGGATATAATAAAGAAAATACAAAATGTCTAAACTGGTAGACAGCGCATGCACCACTAATACTTCTGGTACGTTGGCACAATCAGGACCCACAAGCACCCCCCTTCTCTGTTGACAGAGACCTCTTGCTACCACTCACTCCGGGCCACCTCTCCCAAAAATGGCCAAACAAAAGCTTTATAGAAAGGTGGGAATCCGAATATCTGTTCACTAATGTAAAGGACAGAATTATTTTAAAAGGTTCATCATAGTTGATAAGGAAAAATTTCCTCCAGTGTATTTTTTTTCCAATAAATATCAAATTTGGCCCATGACTTTGTCAAAGTTTTTAAACTTGGCCCACTGTGTACTTGATTTTGATACCCCTGTAATAAGGTACATTAATGGTGGGCAATGTATTTTAGGAATATAACCTTATTTCTGACTTGGCTTCACAGATAGTCAAGGTGGTTTATATGAGCCTCAAAATTGCAACTGTATAATCTGTCGATTTATTGTAAAACTGAAAGCTGACAGTACCAATGGAATAATTGTTGAATTGTAAGAAGGGATATTTCTACCCGATATAAAATAGCATTTTGTTATATGCATAAGGCAACTGACTGAAGCCCTGATTAAATTCAGGCAAAGATTGAAGTAGTTTGGGACATAGTCCAGGAATATAGTAAAAGGTAGTGGGATTGTAATGAGATTGGGGACAGGTTTTGGCCATTAAATTGTAAGCGTGTGTCTTTGGGATGAGAGCAAGTATATTATGTGAACTATGAAAACCTCTCCAATCTCCATATAGCGTTTCATTTTGAGAGATGTGGGGCCAAATTATTTTACATAAAGACACTTTTAGCATCTAAGCTGAAAAGGGTGGATAATGTGGTGTTCATATTACCCATCATTACTAAAGCTGTTTGTATAACCTTAACAGAATATCTGCTGCGTCTAAAGCCAAGATGATGGGAAACCATAATGGAAACCAAGATTTTAAAATCAAAATGTGTATTCACAAAAATAGGGCGCAAACATACATTGGTGGTTTAATTTAGTGAATAATCAGTCATTTGTAAGACTGTTAAATTACTCCATGTGCAATAAACTCATTCTTATGGATTACAGTGCCAGTAAAAATTTGCACGTAGGTCTGTAAATAGATCTCTAATTAATTTGTAAAAAAAAGGCACTAATCTTCCTGGAATATAGAAGAGATACTGTTATCTACTTATAAATAGACCCCTACAAAGGAAAAGTGGGTAAATCTCTCCTAGTTCTACAGGGTTTAACTTCAGTTTTAGGTATATGTGTTTACTGAAATGAGAGCAATCCTCTAGGATAGTGGTCCCCAACCTTTTCTGGATCGGGGACTAGTTTTCCAATTCAGCAAATGTTTGGCGGACCATTAAGAGGGTGGTTGGGGCAATGTGCTGGTGGCTCACTTCCTGTCCATGCATCACAGTCAGGCAGCCTAGCATTTGGGGACCGCTGCTCTAGTACACTGTTGCAACTATTGTTGAAAGATGATTTTTCAAAAGTTTACTGATTGTAACATACATTTCTTTGATAATACTGGGTTCCTGATCATGAGTAAATATGGGTGCTGTATCTGTAAATTGGCCATATTTATGCTATGCTGAATTTAGGCTCTCTGATTTATATACACTGCATTTCTTGTGCTTTTGCAGTCTGTCCATCAACACAGTCATAAATTAGTTGTTTTAACAGAACGGCTAATTTACCAAGTCAAGATATAGCAAAATAAATGCAGGAAAAACACCATGACATCATTTTATAACAAAAATGCATTTTACTCTGCAATAACATGTTCAAAAGCATAAACAAAATCCAGTGAAAAAGTCACTAATATTTAAGATTTGTTATCTTTTCATAAATAGAACTTTGGCATTCAAAATTCTAGCTGTAAATCCTAAATTACAAAATAATAAAGCCTTTTTAAAAAGTGAAAGGCATAAACTGGCAGCCATCCAGTGGCTTGCCTCTAATAATAACACAACAGCTCTATTTACATGAGGTATTAGAATTCAAAAAATACAACCTAATACAATTCTAACATTAGTTAGAATACCCACACCCCAAACCTGGAAAATAATACTACAAATCTACAACATTTTCTCATACACAGCCTTGTACTGGCAAAACAAAAAAATACAAACACTGGAGCGCACACTATCTATACATTTAAAGGAATACATCATATACAATATAAAACATGTATGGAAGCTGTCAATCCTCTTCTAGAGCACAAATTAAACAGCAAAATTCTAATTACACTATAACAAGATATAAATGTAATTGCACATTAAAAAAAATAGAGGGTACAGAGCAATTTCTTTAATGTAGATCATAAAAGGCAAAAGGCACAAAGGGAAAATCAGGGATCCCGTTATTAATATTTAGATTGAGTTATGGATCATGTTCACGTTTATATGGAATTCTATATTCGTGTGCATAAAAAAAAAAAAGACCAAAAAACTCCAACAATTACAAACAGAAATGATAATACAATGTCAGTATTACACAAAGAAAAATGATGTGAAATAAAGGTTTGTTTTTCCTCTGGAGAATAGACATGATACAATTTCATCTGAGTTTATCAAATGCCTCAGTGAAAGAGAGTCCTCTATGTTGCATAAACCCAGGTAATTTTGAGGGCATAGCTTTAAGCACGATATAATAAAGCATTAAACCAATATTTGTCCTTATACATGTACACAAGGTTTTGTGTACTAACTTATATTAATTTGTGTATTAATATCTCAGCAGTCACACACTGAATAGATCAGAAAGCCATGTAAACTAATCTTTCACCACAAGATGGCGCTTTCTAGATCCACAGCTGAAGCACAAAGTGTATCTTAGCAAGAGAAAATGACATAATTCCACTACATCATGCTTGGTTGAGTGGTCTTAATTTTGTTTCAACCCAGTCTAAAGTCAATTTTAATTAACAACATTTCTCTTCTGTGAGCGACAAGTTACATGGCAATTAAGGCTTGTAATATCCTAATCCTGCAAAAATGCACAGAAGGAATGTTGTTGCTTGCAATACATTGTTTGCCTTCTAGACAGAGCAAATATTTAGAAGTGAATGAATCTTTTGCAAGTCACAGGTAATTCAATAAATGTTGTAGTACAATTTAAAGTAAATGCAGCCTAATCTGCATAATAAGGACAAGTACATAGGACCTTTTCTCTACCAGTAAAGGTAAGCAGTAAACTGCTTCCTACTAGCGCTAAGTGTTACATAGGAAAGTGCTGGGAATATTTCTTTTTTTTTTTTGCTGATTAGACAGTTATTTGGAGAAAAAAAAATGCATTCATTTCAACTTTAAAAAGATTAATTAGCTTCTTCATAATGGGGGATCAGGCGTATATTAGTAGAATATACAGAATGCAAACCCTGCATATATCTTGGGTTTGTTTACCCTTTTCTGGATCAGCTGGCTAACTTTAATATTATGAAGATTGAAACATGAGCCTATTAGTGCTGAGAGGAGTGCAAAGATTACAGATAAAGCAATGTGTGTCAAGGTCTCTGAATTAACCTGTGGCAGAACTTTCTAAGATGATATGACCATTTAAGTTCATTAACCTATTAACGCTGTTGTTCCTAAAGCCCATATGTTAGTGGCTTAGTTATGTCATTTTACCTGGTTAATGGGCAATGAAGGTGTTTGCTAACCAAATATTCTGATTATTTATATATGTATATTCAGTCCAGGTATATAAATGCAGATTATAATATAATCTAACTGACATGGTTTGTAAAGGATTGCAATGGTATTCTCTCCACCCAATAAAGCACATGTGTATTCTCTCCACCCAATAAAGCACATGTGTATTCTCTCCACCCAATAAAGCACATGTGGCCTATATTGCTCCCTCTGTTAGTATTGCCATGTATGACTCTTTTTATGGTGAGATGATACAACAGATCTGTATTTAATAATTTAGTTTAGGGGTTAATCTATCAATATAGACATAACTCACTCAAAGGCAGACATTTACAGCAACTAATAAGAGGTTTGATTACAATATCCTATCTGGAGTAAATTAACAGTTAGTACTGACTGGTAGATAGACCTCAAAGTCAACTCTGCATGCTGGAAAATATTTTACTGTGGAAACAATAGATGTTTGACATTCATGATTGTCTGCTAGCTTGACAAAAAAGGTCCTTTTTTTATAATGAGTAACAAGTAATGCGGCACTTTGCTAACTGAAATAAAGGATTACTAGTAAGTGCAGTAGGAATGGGAAGGCCACAGTGGATCATTGTCTCAACTCTTATTGCTAGGTGTTTGTAATGTGTAGATTAATAACACTGGAGGAAGGAAAGGTTGTAAGACTTTAAATGAAAATAACTCGCTGTAGCTGAATGCATGCAGGACCCCCCTCCTAATTAAAATTCCAGTAATCGGATATGAGAAAATTAAAAATGTTGTCTGCTTTACTGTTGCACTGCACTAAACATTTAATATATCATATATACCATAAGGAGAACTATGCAACAGATATGGGATCATGGGAGGTTGAGAGACTTCTGGGTAGCAGGGTTGGCTTAACAACTTGTGGCATTCTAAGGAAAAAGTAACATTTGGAGTCTTACTACTCACCTTTCCTCTACATTTTCGTAGTGTTAAAAGCTGGTGATGTTGTAGAAGAAATAATGGAATAATTTTCTTCCTCCCTCTACTGCTTCCATTAAGGATTTTAATTACAAAACCTCCAACTGCAGCTTCTATCTTCCCATGCAAACATTCAGCATTCTACTACATCTTTTCCATGTTTAAAGTTCAAGTACAGAACATGCAGCAGTGCAGCAGCAGAGGTGTTTAGTGAGATATCCTAGCTTACAGCTTAAAAAAAACATTATCGCGAAGACTGTAGGACTTAAACTCAAACTTAACCAAAACAAAAACTGAACAATCCCGTATATGTAGCAAGCCTCACATCATGTACCATATTAATATTTATCGAATTAAACAAGTATACAAATTGGTAGCCATCAATGATTCCCAAAATGTTTAGAACAAAAAATCCCTTCTATGTAAACGCAGTAACATAGTTTATAAGGCTGAAAAAAGACACAAGTCCATCCAGTTCAGCCTATTACTAACCATTATATTTCACTGGGCATATTAGCCAAAACAAAGAAAACGAACCGAAAGACGGAAGGTAAAAGCGAATCCTTACAAACACATTTACAGTTACAATGCACTGCAAGTAGCTTTTTTTCTGTATCATTTGTTGCCATCTTTGGGTTGCTTGGATACAAGTTTTTGAGGAGAGGTTGGGGTCACTTTGTATGAAGATATTACATTCTGTATGTGTGAATCCACAGATATTTTTTATAATGAATAAATGCAGGTGGGTTTCTACAAAAAAAAAAAAAATCCACTAATACATTCAAATTTTGGGCAACATTCAACTGATTTTTGTTTATTTTTTTTTAAAAAGGAGAAGTAAGTGGGTTATAAGAATATTGATGATCTTGTGAACCTTTTCAGGAGGTGCATAGTGAAATTGCTGTTTCTATTATGGCTCCTAAGTAGATAAGCAGAGAAGTTGTACAAAGCAGCAAGTAATACGTAGTTTCCGAGAATAGATTGATCACTGAGTAATGCAGTTATCTCCCATGTCCTGAGCATAGCAATCGGATAACATAGTCCTTAGATCGTCAATATCTTTCCTTAACTTGTGTGCTTCTGAAAGCTTCTTCATTAGGCTTTCTATGCTCTGACAGGCTTCGCTTTCTTCAGAGGAGCAGTTAAGAGCTATAGAAAAGAAAATACTGAATATTAAAAATGGCGCAGGTCAGGGATATACAGGAGGGCTGTAAGGGCTCTGTGTCCTAGGTCTCAGTGACCCTTTGGAATAGACAACTTTTCTGTTTAATGACTTCTGGAGCTTAGTGGCATTTGTGCAGAGAGTACGGGCAGTGTTTTGAATACTAAAGCATGATCAGCATGTACCCCTGGAGTCAATTTGACAAGGAAGGACCCATTTAGAATGTAAAGCTCTGGGCGACTGTTTATTGCCAAAAAATGTATTTAGCTTTAAGTGGTATAACTGGGAGCATAAGGCAAGTAAATGGGGATACATAGAAGACACCCTGGGCAAAATTTACTAAACTCTAAATGGTCATTTTTTTTACCTTTTCAAGTTTATTTGATGTAAAAATAGCTGATTTTTCAATCAAATTGTTTCGATCATTTTTTTTTCTTATGGAAAAGGAGCCGAAGTACTTATGTAAAGTGGTGTTATTTAGCTGCTTTTCCATTGCAAAAAATGTTCGAAACAATTTGATTGAAATATCAGATGTTTTTACATCAAATAAACTTGAGGAGGTCAAAAGCCACCTCTTCGAGTTTAGTCATATTTGGCCTTAGCCTCACAAAGAAAAAAGTGAGCATCAAAAAACCCCCATGGGGGTAAATCAGCATACTCCGAACTTACCCTCTGCTTGCAGACACTGTTATGCGCTAGCTGATGTCCTGCGTGGACATCAGCAAATGCTTTAAAGGGACTCTGGACTCGAGTTGAGCCTCGCCGAGACTGGAATCCCTTTAAAGCGTTCGCTAGCGCATAACAGTGTCTGCAAGCAGAGGCGAAACATCGGAGGGTAAGTTCGGAGCATGCTGAATTACCCCCATGCATATATTAATGGCCTTAACTGTGATTCCAAACATATGTATATATTCATTTATATAGCGATGCTATATTACGCAGCGCTTTACAAAGATTCACCATTCACTTCAGTACCTGCCCCATGGAGCTTACAATCTAGTTTTCCTATTCAGTCACACACATAGACAGACAGTTGTATGTTTCTGGATTGTGGGAGGAAACCCACGCAGGAACATACAAACTCCATGCAGATGAAGTCCAGGGTGGAACCCAGAACCCAGCGCTGCACGGTAGCAGTACCAACCACTGAGCCACTGCACTGCCCATCCCTTTTCAGTATAGAAGGTGGTAACTGCAGGGAGATGCATCTCTAGAATAAGGGCCAAAGGTTTCCTTTCATTGGTTAAGAACGGAAAGATTTAGGTAGCAGAACCAGGGCTGTGGAGTCGGTAAGCCAAAGCCTCAACTCAGACTCCTCAATTTCCCCTAACTCCAACTCAGACTCCTCAGTTTCCCTTCATTCCGACTCCCTCATTCATGCTGCATGTTTAAGAGGGAACTTAATTTAAGCTTTTTATCATCCTTATGATACAATAATCAAGCTATTTATTTAGAACATAAAATATATTTATTGGATACAAATTTGCAATTTATTAAAGTTTTTTGTGTTCTAAATTAGAACACAAAAAAAACTTTAATAAATTGCAAATATGCAAAACGCTGCAGTAAGTGGGGAAAAAAAAAAACAGTTTTCAACCAAATGTTGAAAGCTAATTTTTGTAGTGAGCAAACTTCTTTAATCGTGTTTTCTCTAGCAGATCTATGATGAGTGCAGCCATTCCTTCCAGTGCCTTTTCCTCTGATCTGCAGCAAGGAGCTTCACTACTGAGCATGTCCATAAAGTGCAGCACACATTCATTTCAATTAAGCCTAGATCCTTATATAAGGAATAGAACAGACCTTTGCAGGACATTTCATTATTTTACCAAATTCTTATGAAAATATATTCAGCATATACTGCAATGAACTAACTCTACTAATTTATTATATACTTTGGGAGTCTGAGTCGATCCATTTAATAACAACTCCAACTCCACCAAAATGGGCCCCGACTCCACGACTCCGACTGCACAGTCCTGAGCAGAACTCTAATTACTAGTACTGGCAGGGGCGGTTCTGGTCCTATGGGCGCCCTGGATGAACCGCCCCTCCGCGCGCCCCCTCCCCTGGCGCACACCAGCCTGGCGTCCCCAACTCACCTCCTCCAACATTCCAGCAACGCTCCTCCTCTGAGCGCAGCTCCACAATGAGGTAAGTGGAATGAGACTTCATTGTGGGGCGGCGCTCAGAGGAGCAGCGTCTCTGGAACGCTGGAGGAGGTAAGTTTGCGGTGGGTGATGTGGGTGACATCGCCCAGCACTAGAACCGGCCCTGGGTACTGGTACTGAACTCTAATTAAAAATCAACTATCTCCTCAAAATGGTACAAAACCATATCCTACTTTTAAGCAGTAAAAAGAAATGGTTTATATGTAACCCTTAAAACATAAAGAAGATAAATACACATGCATTTTATGAAATAGGTATTATGCCCGGTTTAAATAGTACTTACATCCAATGCCCAGGAGTAAGGAAAGATTTGGTTCCTTGCCATGAACTCGTTGATTAAGTATACTGCAGAGTGCTTTTAAGTCAAACAGACAGTGAGACATCTCTTTGAATAGTTGTTCAGCTACTGGAATCTTCTCTGATAATGGCTGACGGGAAACCTGCATTTCCTCCAATTTTATTCTCTTATGCTCATTATCCTCCTTTAATTTCTCATTCTATAAGAAGGGATGAAAGAGATAACATGTCCAAATTATATTCATTGCCAGGAAAAATAAATGAACTATACCTAATAACAATATGAAAAATCAACATGTTTAGATCAGGGGCACAAGAAAC